>CCAG010007223.1:0-23190 GCA_001077435.1 Glossina morsitans morsitans | reverse complement strand
ATATATAAATGTTTTTTTTATTCAAAAACTAAAAACAAATTGCTTTTGTTGTTGTTGACGCTGTTGTTTGAAATTCAGTTCATCAAACAAATAACAAGAGGAAAGAAAATCACGAGAACACACGATACTAGAAAGTTATTCCGCCCATGTTGGTAGGAATAGATGGTTGGCTGGGTATGGTGGGAGGTCATGAATATTTGAAATCTACAAAACAATCAACACAAAGCGTTATGCATGTATAAGCAATTATTTTCTAAAAACAAAAATAAAAAAAAAAAAAGACAATAAACAAAGCAACGATGCAAACAAGAATACAACACTACAGCACACACAAACTATGCATACATATGTGTGTATGTATATGCATGTTTGATATACTAATATGGCATGTTCTTACACGAACAGACACAGGGACACGTAAGCATACACCTACCATTAAATAAACAATGAAACTTTCAGTTACATCTACATGCTATAAGTGTATTACACCCAATGAACCACTGACTACTGATCATAGCCCACCTATTTTCATTTTTGTAAGTTGTCGCACTTAAGATAAGATCAATTTCACATCTACTATTTGGTATTTGTTTTATCAAATCAGTTGGCAGAGCAAACATGTTTTCATTAATTGCTACCGATTTTCGAACTGATTTCTTAACTTTACGTCTTAACTTGAAAAATAGATTGTATATCCGATAATCATCGAATAAATTGCGGTAAGCAAATTTCTTCCAAAAATTGTTTTAATATATTTTGCTGATGAAATTTTAAAAGATGAAAGCAAAAATTAAAATTAACATAAACCGTTCTCTGGGCGCAGTATACGTCTTATGCACGCAGCTATTTCGTTGCATTTATCCAAACATTTGCATATTTCTTGTATGCATGTATACTTACGCATAAGCATACGTATATATATTTGTGTAAGTTTGCATATATATTTATATATGTATGTATATGAAGATATGTAATATATATAATTTACATAAGATATATATATGTATGTATGTATATGTCTTTTTTTTATGTTTTTATAAATAATGTGTCTTGAAATAACGAGGAGTATTATGTACGGTTTGTGGACTTTTGTTTATTTATTTTCCAAAAAAAAGGTGTAAGGTAACTGAAGATATATATTTAAGCTTTTGGATGGATCTGCCGCCGGAGATAATCAATACCATCTGCATTCATCATTTACCATTTTGGATACCTTAAGCATTTGATCCGGCGCTATTAAGCTTCATTAGTGTCTCCTCTGACTAATCTAACGTTCACATTATTACTTGAGAGTTCAGAGAATTGTGTTTATCAGTAGATGAGGACAATGATATTACTTAACATTTTGTACGATATTCAGAGAGCGTTAAAATAGCCAAAGGTAAAGTGTTTGTTTAAGCCAACTATCACAAAAGACATATTTAGTGTGTTTTCCAAAACTTGGTTAGCCCTATAGGAAAGAGTCTAACTTTCAATCGATAATTTTCAAGCACTGAATCTTCTTTGATTTCCTTAACGTATTTTCGTCGGTAAATGTTAATGCTTGCTCTTTTTTTTTTGCGACATAAACTCATCTCCCGAAGGCCTTGCGTAACATACTTCACGTTTCCACGACAGAATATTCGTTCCGCCAGCAAACATTAATGCAAATTCTTTGTTTCATAATATTAAAGTTTAGAAAAACTAGGGGCGTAATCCCGCAGCTGAAAAGTAACTTTCGCCATTTTATTCATCCCTTTGTTTCATACGTGATTACCCTACAGAAAATCTCATATTGAGAAGCTTATAAAAACTCCTCTTCAACCTCTTCTTCTTCTTCTTCTTCTTCTTCTTCTTCTTTTAGTATTCAGCATATTAGTAACAGACGAGCAAGATACGAAACTCTACACAGACAACAAAATGGTAATAATGCCATGATTTCATAGAACGCACCCACTACAAATAAGAAATTCCTCTTATTTTTTGACTATCATAGTGTTTTTATATATTTGCATGCATCTTAACAGCAATCGAATCAATAGATGGCCAACTTATGATTTTCTTTAATGCATTTGCAATGATAAAGGGAACAGTGATGTTTATGTGAGCAAAATAATAAATACGGTTAACATGTATCTCATATACCGTATGATTTTAACATGAAATGGTACAAAGTAACACCGAGTATTTTTAATTATTGCTGCAGTTGCTTGTAAATATTATAATAATAATTATTGTTAACAAGTGAACAGTAAGAAGTAACAAAAGTGGTTCGTGAGCTACAACAAAATTAGGTTTTGAAAAATGTTCTCGGCTTTTTCGATGTTCAACTAAACAAAATCTAACCATACGGAATGTCGCTGCAGTAATGGGTGGCAAGCTATGGGCGCTGACACTTCGGGCAGTTTCATGGTGGCAGTGGTTGCTTTAAAATAAATAGCGAACGATTCATACTTGCGAGAACATTCTTGCATATCAGCAGCAATTAGGCTCCCGAAATGAATTGGAATTATCTCACACCCTGTGAGGTCTTGATTACCGCTACTTCTCGAGTTTATGTCAGTCAGCGGTTATCGGGCCAGGGGTCAAGCATTTTCAAACTCTACAACTACTCTACATCTGCTATCTTGTAAAAAAGTGCCTTAAACGAACAACAAATTGTTTACTTTCTAAATGTGTCTGTACGTACGTGTTGCATGCATTATTCGTAAAAAAAAAACGTGTCACGTATTTATGCGTGGAACTGTGGCACCGTGCACTTCGTACGTCGAAAGCGAGAATGCAGACCTTGGATACTAGCGGACTAGTTCTGAAATACATTTGGCGATGCAAAGTACGAACCAAGTGTTTTGATCGAGGCTATTAAACATTATCATAAATCAATTCGAGGAACGATTTTAAATCCTTTTATGCGATTGAAACGCAATTAATTAACTTTCTACAAAACCACTTAAATAACTATTTGCGTAATTTAAAGACTGAAATGATGACCACTTTTATAATACCAGTAATAGAAGATCTGTTCGATACTTCATTAGCTGACGCAAGCCACCTATAATAAAGTTTATTAATACTAGCGAGATAAGGTTTTGTGCGTCAAAAGTCTTGTACCGCCAATAAGATACAGAGAGGCAAAAATCATAGGGATTTCCTGCACAAACCTATAATGCAAAAACGAGATGATGGTGCAAGATAGTTTCACCAGCATACATAGAATATCGGATAATCATTTGGCCATGATAAAGGTTTGTTCTCATTGGATTTCATGAAAATCTCAGAAAGACGCTCGCTCCCATTGAAACAAACGAACGCTTAACAAATACAATGGCTATGCTTCAAAGGAGAAGATTGCAGGAAGTGAAAAATCATACGCACGAATGGCAAAGTAGAGAACGATCGACTGTGTAAGTGTTCCAAGATTAATTGAATCTCGCAAAAATTGTTCGCACTTGAAGCGTTGCGAAACAAACGATCACTTGCTTTTTTCGGAAAAACTGTTCGTGTTTGTTAGCCGGCGACCCTCTTGTCATTCGTCTTCATGACAATATGAACTCTCGGATATCTTTTCCAATAATTGGCTATCTAAACGCCCAAAAAATAAGGAATAGTGGATCATGCGCCTTACAGTCCTAATTTAGTACGCAATGACTACTCTTTGTTCCCGAACGTCAAAAAAAAAAAGATTCGAGTCTATGCAAAAGTGTATATATCAGTGTATATAGCAAACGGGAATATTTTGAAAAACGATAAAGCAATCTTTACAGACAACTTATTGCATTCTCATATCCCACGTATCACGTATGGTTTATATTGTGATTGAATCTTTCATACCCATCACTTAAAAATATATATCTATTCATATATAATAAGATTTAAACACTCTATAATGTCGAGACGACTATTTCGGAAATTGATTTTAAGGACTGTTGCGAAAACGGGAAAAGCTGTCGATGGAAATACGTTCGATCCAAGGATGATTAATCTGAAAACAATGACAATCAATTTGAAAGATCACCACATTTTTTAAGCACAACTATATATATATGAATCAGATGCTAGTTCAGTTTCTCTTTCGGATAATAGGTTAGCATTTTTTGAGAGGCAACTAAAAGACAAGATCTGCCAACATTTTGTTCAAAATTAGATGAGCAAGAGGAGGAGGAGGGGAAGGACAAGTCCCGTAGTCGACGACAATACGAATGGAATTGGAAATAGAAATTCGCAAGAAGGAAGCTTTTTAAATACATCGCCCTCGATACGAAATAGACTTAGCAGACCATAGAATAGAATATTGAAAAAAATAAGCATATACTAGGCGTTAGGCACATTGATGCCACTTAGCAGACTTTTCGTTAAGTCTCTCATTACGCAAAATTCAACATTCTTGATCCGACAACATATCAATGATGTAACTTAGGACTAAGGATGAGCTCATACTAATATTTTAGGCATTTATGTACTTTTGCGTATTTGCATCGGCCATGCTAGAAGTGTAAATGTATTTGTTTTTCACCATTTCTTTACTTTTATTTTAGAAAAGTTCGTCTTAATGCTTAGTTTAACACTTGCTCTTAAGAATTCACTAACACACACATGCACACGCAAGTGTAACTTAATCAATAAATAAATAAATTATAATCATTTAAATGAACAAATTAAAGAGCAAATGCCTGGAACATATGCTGAGAAGCCACTCATGCGTGAAATAAATAAGTAATGCGCCTTTTAGAATAACTCATGTGAGATGCGGAAAATCGCATACTATTTGTTATACTTACGTTTATTCCAATGGTTATTTGTATTTGAATATTATATAAAGATAAATTATTCCTACAACATAATTTTTTTAATTATAACAAATTTCTTCATATCTGAAATTTATTGAAACATTTGGCGAACATAAAATTTGAAACTCGTCAACTTGAAATAAATGACGAACCAAAAACACATTACATTTGATGAACTCATCTTGAGCGGGATGTTTGCCCGTACATATATAACGAGAATGAAAGAGAGAGCAGTTAAATGGCTGCCAATTAACGGTACTATCACTGCTATGAATGCATTACGTAACACAAGTACTAACAAAAAAAAGAAGAAAACTCCCTGAGATTTTGTTATTTTTGATTTTGAATAAAGTATTGGGACATCTTGTCGTCTTGGTCATCTCTGGGATTGTCTGTACTTTTCGCTCCTTTGTTTCTTTTAATATTTTATTTATTCGCCTCAAGCTTTATGATAATACCTGGCATGGATATCGAGTATTCTATATTTATCCGATCGTTCGTTCATAGAAACGAGAAAAACGTTTAAGAAAACCCGATAAAATATCAGTAACTTTTAATCAGCTTAAAATTAGATGTGAACCGATTTAGAACAGTATCACTTGTTTGGGAACGCTTTGGCAAATGCGAAATGAAAACGTTGAACATTCTCATCTATGTGTCAATTTAATGGCCGCAAATCAAGTTTCCCTTTGACATAAACTTTTATTTATAATGCATTGCAAATGTTGGTCTTAAACATCGACCAACAATACATGGGGCTCGCATGGGGCCTTGACACCGTTGAGAAGAGCTGCAGAATTTGCAGAATATGTACATATATATATATGTATATTAATTGTTAAAAATATTTTTGGCAGTTGGTGCCGACCGACCAACTGGCTTGTTCATATTTAATAAAGTATATTGGAATTCGAATGCGTTGGTTGAGGTTTACTCTGAAGCCGAGATAATTCTCTTGCTTGTTTTGTCTTTTTTACCAAAAAAAAAAACAATTTATAAAATTTTAAAGATTTTATTGTTGAAGACGAGAAGAGTCGTAACAGTGTGCGAAGCATTATTGAATTCAAGCAAAACTTATTGAAGAGATTTATGTTTTAGATTGATTTGCTACCTATCAGCAGAAAAATAAAATTAAATTACAAAATACCGTATAAGACCATTATATATAAGATGTATATATGTAAACGAGGTTGAATAAGAAAATATTGTATTTTATTATACGAATGCTGTGAATAACACAAGAAATACAATAATAAAGCGCTTATAAAAGCAGCACAAACTGAACAAAAGCAGCGAATACAAAATATTATGTTTGAATAAATCTTTCTTTGCTGACACTGATTCAATCATCATGTCTCAGGATTTCACATAAACAAGCGTAGCGTCATGTTGTATTCAATGCTATTGAATTTTTCTTTTTGTACCCCAACACCAATTATTTTAACGGTATATTAACTATGAGCAAATGTATGCACCATCTAGATGAACTCGGAACGTAGCCTTTATTGTATTTGCCTCATAATTGTCTCATAAAGGAATTCTGAATCGATTATGATATATCACGCCGTCTGTCCATAAATATGTGTATGTCATTGAGATTGAGGTGTCGACGAACATGCTCTGCCTCAAAGACGCATCAAATCGCATCGAACTAAGCAATTTTTACAACCACTGCCTGCCTATCCAACGCTTTATAATGAAAAGCCGTTTTATGAAAGAAAATCTGTGATTTTTGATTTTTTTCAATTTAATTATTTTTTTTTCTTTTTTTTTTCTTTTTGCCTTTGCTCTAACATAAGTATTCTTGCAAATAATATGATAATAAATTTTTAATTTTTTTTAGGAATCTGTAATGAAAGATGATTTTGCGAAGAAGGAACAGTTTGACACATCATTTTGGATAACATAGATCTATTTGTTGGAGTTTTGGACCCGCATAGCAGTTTTCATGAGAAGGAAGACTTTTTACAAAGCAGCGTAGTAAAGGAAATAAAACTCTTCCGTTTTGCGTTTGCATTTTTCGACTGGTTACTGTATACGTCTTTTTCATTTTTATTTGGCTAAAATTACTATTTTTTTTTTTTTTTTTTTTTTTGTTATTAACTTTTTGACTTTGAATTGTATGAGATGAAAAGATGTAAGATATTCAATGGTCGGCCTGGCCAGACTATAGCGTCTTAACTTGTTTTTATTCATTTTATTCATTTTTTTCTTTTTTTTTTTTGACAAAAACAAAATCAAGTGATAGTTTGCTACTGAATTGAAAATTTGTTGCGGCTCGATCCAAGTTGGCTTGGTTTGGTTTTCTTTTGTGTTGCATTTCTTTTTATGGTCTTAAATCTATAAAAATTTATGCATTTACGTGTCTGCCTGATCGAGTACCGGATTTTATTGGATTTTCTGCATAAATAGAGCAGCAACGCTTGTGAAAATTTATATCTTGCCAGATGAATAGGAGCACAAAAACGATAATAAACGATAATAAACGATCGGTGCCTTATACTGAATTTTCACATCAAAAACTATCAATATATACACTTTTCTTTTATATTCGTAATTAAAATTTATGGGTATTTTTTCTTTTCTTTTTATTATTGAATTTTCAACCATTGATATCGCTATTACATATACGGACATTTGCTCTAACAAACTAACAAAGTAAACGACTAAGAAAGTTATATTCACGTTTCAAGGAAACTCTGATGCCCAGAGTGCATTTTTGGTATTCATTCTGCTATCTGACTGATCTGACTCTTTGGGATCGTGCGCAAGTAAACATAGATGAAATTGATGGCAAAGTGAAGAAACATTTCGATATCAAAACAAAATGTAACACTATTTACAATTGTATTCTTAGAAATAATTGCTCTTTCGTTCATTCATCTTGTGTTCGCTCTAACACTGATACTGACCTTTTGAAACCAAATCTCTTCGTGTAGCTCAACGTTATTTAGATTAATCGTTGATCCAAAGAAGAAACGTTATATGATACTCAATTTTAAGGTAAAGCGAAGATCTCCTTGCATCTCGAACCATTTATTTTATATATCCTATCGTGGCATACATATGGTATATCGCACCTCCCTACCTCATCTTTGGCAAAATGAGTGATGGCACTATCTCTCTCCTCTAATCAACCAAAGCAATCTTAAAGAGCGTTATGAGGGAAATCGAACACAACTGATTAATATTGATGGGCTGGTCTTCTATCACGATAATGCCGGACCATGCATAACTTTGCAAATACGCAAAATGTTAAGAGAAGTTTTGATGCATCCACCGGATAGTAAGAACTTGTCTCGTTCAACTACAAAATTAGTTAATTACTTTAATGTGAAGAACGTGATAAACGAAATTTACGTCCAAGCTTGGTTTCCTTAACAACGCTTTGAGGTGATAATCATGATTGCAACCAACGGGCGAAAGATAAACAGGGTGACGAGCAAAACGACCGCCCTGTTCGCACTAATTGTAATCAGTTCACGGAGTCGCTTCGAAATTACGCTTCACATATAACATATTCCTCGCGTTTGATAGAACAATTTTTGGTGTGTGTGAGCGTGCACTTTATTGCAATCAAGAAGTTGAGACATCGTAATTGAAGGGGAGGTAAAATATCCGAATTTTACAAACACAGGTTTTTATTCTCTCGCTAGCGATCTTTTCGTCTGAGATATCTAAACAGGTTCGAAAGTTATTGACGGAAATAAGGCAAAAATGTCCCGTTCCTTCTCGAGATCATTTAAAATTTCTTATTTGTTTGCGGACAGGTAAGCGAACAGGTAACAGACATTTCCTAGCCTTGGATTCTTAATCGATCAAGGAATTTTTGTACCAAATATCAGCTTTCCATTTTAGTTTTTGCGATCGCGCCTATTCTCCGGAAAAGGAAAACCAACATGATCCCTTTTAATATAAGTAGATGTATAGCTATGCAAAACGTACGTAACTCTAATGTTTAACGATGAATTTATTTTCGTCTGTATTGCATCCCTTTAAAAGCAATTTCAGTTATGCTACAGCACTTATTGCGCCCGTATTTCTAATCATTCTTATACCCCACGTCACCTGCGAGACGATTATGTTAAGTTTAGGCGGGTGTATGCAACGACCAGAAGGACTAGAGACGTATAAAGAATGATTGAACTTTGTTTGTCCGCCCATCTGCTGGCAGTCTATGTAACGTCCAACAGGACAACTTTGTTTGTCCGCTCATCTACCGGCTGCCTACATACATTTCATTTTCAACCTACATGACAAAATTTAGTGCACTTACATAGTCTTGACAAAGGATGAACACTGTTCAAAATGAATTTGATCGGACCGCACTATACCTGAAGTTCTATTTCAAAAAATTTGTTCTATGAAAAAATTTTCCATTTCTAATATTATTCGACAAAAAATGTGTGCGAACAATTTGAATCGAAGATATAAAATCATTCTCCCTCGTATAAATGTGGCTTTATATGAGACTAAGATCTGATTACTTCTCATATAATGATTGTTATGGAAAGAGATCTTTTGTACTCTTTTGTAATAAAATATAATTTTTGATATTTTATAATGAAAATAGATATAATTATTAAAATTAAATTAAAATTAAAAAAAAAAATTCATCCGCCTGAGTGGCCGAGTAGGCAAGAGTCTTGACTAGCAATTCAATGGTCGTGGGTTCAAATCCCAAGTGCGATAGAGTTTTTAATAATAATAATAATAATAATAATAATATATAATAATAATAATAATAAATTAAAATTAAAGGATATAATTATAATAGAAAATAGAATAGAAAATTAAGTGCAGTGGCGCAATGTATTTCAAAGTCGACCGACTTGTCTGACAATTACGTTTGAATTTGTTGGTAAATAAATTTTTCAGTCCCCACAAAAAAAATCCATCTTCGAGATTGTTACGGGCCTACTAAAGAAAGTAAATTAAGCTAAAGCAAATCGTAATTCTTAAGCTATCTAGTGTTCGGATATAATATATATATATTTTTTTGGATCTCACAGAGACAAACAAGTTAACAAACTAGCTTATTTCCGCCATTAAGAGATCTGTAAAATATATAGCAACATACACACACACACACACACACGAACACACTCACACATATACATACATTGTTCTCATCTTGTGTATAATGCGTACTCCTCTGCACCAGGAGGAAATTCTTATCGCACAAAGGAAAAAATATCACAAGGTCACATCATCCCTTAAGATAGATAATGAAAAATAAATAATTATTTAAATAGGATGCTTTAGCTATGTTTATGGCAAGTAAAGTGCGAAGCATGCAGTTAAATTAGTCGACAATAAGAAAATTAACCCTTATTTTACCCTCCATTATTTTCCGGCCCATAAATGATAATTTTTCCTTTACAAGTAGATTTTCCCCACTTTTAAATTCCTTAATTCATTACAGTTCCAGTTCAGATTCATTTTATTCATTTATGAAATGAAAAATGTGTATTTAATTAAAATTGAAAATGTTAATCATATTTTCGAACAGAAAGAAGGATGAGATGTTGTTGTTTGAAAATGAGTTTTCTCGGAAAATTTCATTTTTAACGCATTCTTACCATACCTGCAATAAAAAAAGAAAGAAAAAAAAGAGGAAGAAACCATTTTGCTTCATTCCCAGCTCTACCCACTACTTACAATCGCATACTCACGTCTTATGCATGTATATGTTATATACACATGTACATTATTGATGTGTGAGTATAAATATCAGATAAAGTACCATAAAAAGACCACCTCAAGGGATTACTAAGTGTACCACCCGCATACTTAAGTTATCATAAACTCTTACAAACTCTGACACGTGCGTTGTCCTGTTTTGCTTGGTTTTGCCTGAATGACAAATAAAAACTTTTCTTCCGATAAAATATGTTTTGTTATTGCAAAAGTTTTTGCTGGCATGAATTCATTCGGTCAATAGACATACAGACAGACAGATATGAAAAGTTTGTTAATAATTTTTTTTATTTTTTTTTTTTTTTTTTTTTTTTTTTTTTTTAATATATGGCCCGAGCTAAGTTTTCGATATTGTCAATAAATTATGAAAACACAGTTGTTAGTTTTCTTTCTGAAAGGCAGAACAAACGGGAAAAAGAGATTTTTCTCTTTTGCAAATTGATGTTAAAGAAATTGACAGGAGTTAAATGGAAAACTTTCTTTTAAATAAGTAAATGTTTTTCTGTATTATTTGCATAAAATGTACTTGTATGTGGTACGAGATCTTATATCATTATTTTCCTCATTTTGCTTATAAGTAAAATGCAAAAAAATCCATCATATACTTACGGTCCCTTCAATGAGTACATAATTCATGTACAATCTTTTGAAATACAAATGAACGACATTTGGCCAAAATGGAAACAAAACAGTGTTAAAAAGAAAGAAGAAACAAAAGAAAAAGGCTACGTTCGGCTTATCTCATTACGTTTTATAGACCGCTTGATTACAAAATGGATACGAATACCTTCTTTCCATATATCAATCACACATCGTGTCATGTGCGACGTTTGCCCCAATATATTTTAAATAATATACCTAAGAGGAGCATACGATTTAAGATCACTTGTAAGTCTTAAACATAAAAAATCCGTATTTACATGCTCCGCATGCTTCTTACTTGATTTTGCGCCCATTCTTGGACGAGCCTTTAGTCCAAATTACTTAAATTTCGAATTCAAGGCGTGCTTTATCGAAAGGAAATTCAAGCCGCTCTTTGAACTAAACACTGTACAGTTTTCCGTTCTTATAGAAGAGGAGAAAATGAACTAACTCTCTTTTCATGATTACGACCAGGATCGAATGACCGATTTTGCTTATAACCGAACCTAATTAGCCAAAAACTACTAGAAAAAAATTAAAATCATCTTGGCTTTATTGTATATTTATTGAGTTCAATACACAGAAGAAAAACAGACAGACGGACATTTTTAAATCTATCCTCGTATTCACGCTGATTAATAAGAAGGCACTTACTTTCCCAGAGTCTTCGTTGTATACATTTTTTTGCCTTAAATACATCTAAAAAAATTCTCAGTCTGTGTTTAGACCGCCGTAAAAATTAGAAACGCGTACAGAATAATAGTCACACGTTTGCTGTTTATTAACCAGAAAATGGCTACCTCATTATGGATTTCGTCTTCAAGTAAGCCCAAATATCGTGATGGGCCTAATTTTATTGTGTACTAGCATAATACTCTGCACAGACTGTTAAGGTGGAATTAAAAAATTTCACGTAAAAAACGCAATCATTTCCTTTCACACCTAAAATCGAGGGATTAAGATAAGTAAAACTTTTCCTTGTTCCCTTGGAATCGCATAGAGGCTAATCTGAAGTAAGAAGCTTTGCAACGGGTGAATGTTTAAAATAATGTCCCATCCCTTCTAAATCTTTATACCCTATATCGCTTTTATTTCAGCATCATTTTCTTAATCCACCTAGGCTTGTCTCCCCTTCTATCCATGTATTTTTGTGTTCAATCTACACGGCGCCATTTCTGAGACATTTTGATAAAATATGGTACACGGACGCTATTGAAAATGGTCCCGATCGGCCCACTTTTTGAACCATCCTAGAAATGTTTCGCCAAAACTTGGTGAGTAATAGCACTTCGACATTCTAAACTGGTAAAAAAAACTTGGTTCAGTTGGCGCAATTTTTGAATCCTTTCTCATACAACCGTTCCTATGAAAACTGAATCTTTACATGGTAAAAAGGTATAATTTTCAATATTTCATTGTGAAAATCGATTCATAATCGTAAATTGACAAAGAAATCAACTTTACCGAATTTGGACTACGTCGGTCTGTTTACCAAATATCACTGTTTAGGAGAAATCTCAGGAATGTCAAACCTATAACGCGGAAAGCCCTAGTTGTTAAGGTTTTATGATGAAAATTCTTTCGTAATAATAATTTGACATAAATATTAGATGGACCAACATGAAAATGAAAAATAGTAAAATTTTTAGGAAATTAATTTGGATCACGTCATGCGATATTTCGGGCATCCTACAATGTGCGGGCTTTCATCAAAAGTAATCCGTTGCATGAAAATGATGGGTCATTTTTGGTGTATTATTGCCGTAACGAGTGAATAATTAGGTGAATACTAGGTGGAGAGGTGTAGGGTATCTAACGGTCTAACTAAAACTATGTCCTTAAATTTACTGTTATGGACAATAATATAAGTTTTCCATTCACCGCCGTATTTACTTTTTTATCGCGGTCTTTATTTACAATGAAATTATCGTATCCAAGGTGAGAGATTCGAAATTAATCTATGATTTCAAACTTTTCATTCAAAATAAGACCGAGCAAAAGCCGAGATATCGATTTCGAGTTTGTATTCTCTATCTAGCGTGGATATAATTTAATGAATGCCTGAAGAGATATATAGTTTTCTTTACATATTCTCTAAACATTATCTATGTCGTATAGAGAATGCGTAGGGGATGTGTAAATAATTTTTAGTGATGAGTGTTACTCTCTACATATTTTCCCGATTGTATCAACATGGCGTAGGGAATGTGTAGAAAATATTTAAGAACGCATGTTATTTTCAACGCATGCATATATCAATGTTGGCAACTTTTTGGTTCACTCGTTTCGAGCTTCCCGCGAAGCCATATTTACTATTACTTTTGCTTTACGCCTACATTTCCATATAAATAACTTTTCTGAACGCTTACACACTGATGGACTTGTCGTAAATTGTAAAATATTATGTAAAATCTTATATGTGACCTTAAGCATTGGAATAATATTCCTAATCGAACTTGAAACTTTTTAATTTCGTAATCGAAAACCTTAATTAGATTGTTATGAACTTTTTGTTATAGATTTCCCCCGAAGCGGAATAGACTGTTCTAACTTTTGTTTTCTATTTGTTATATCTAAGCATATGCGTTAGATGTACGTTTGATGTATCGTTTGGTGTCGTAATTCTCAAGGGGGAAACAAGCTAAAACGTTGTAAAAGAGCAACGACGACTGTGCTATAGTCTACACTCCATCGCAAGATTCGAAAAAGCGCACAAAAACAATAAAAGAATTTTACGTAATAACAACGTAGTAAGAGGCACTGTTGCCATTTGCATTTATTTATTATTCAATATTATTAATGAATCATCTGAAACCGTATAATCTGTTCTTCTGTCTATCCGTTGTTATGAGTTTTTACGGTTCTCAAAAATGTGGGAGATTTTTAGTGATTAGTAAAATTCTTTTTTTAATAAAAATGTATACCTGGAAGTGAATATTATGTATGCGCGTAGTATGGGAGGAGCTCTTAACATTTAATCTAACATCTGCTTTGTTTAGATATTTGGAAAATCATCGGTTATAGACCAGCTGTCAAATTTCTGCTTTTATTTAACAATCATTCCCACACACTCTCAACGTATAATTAATTTGTCTGATGGACGTCTTTACTTACCCCTTAAGTATTGAAACTAAACATTTGCTTGTCATTTCACTTCATACATCGGTCATGGCGGCTCAAGTGATTTACGATTGTCACACATACACTTTTTCGAGTCCAGCCGAGAATAATCGCTTCGTTTCACGAAATATTTTGTGTTTCTTCTACTTCCATTTAATTCGACTTGTCTCAAGCGAAATTGCTGCGCTTTCGCCAAACGATACTGATGACTTTTCGTTGTTGACAATTGTCGAAACTCAAAATTTCTATAAGACCATCGTGCGATTAAAGATCATATTAACAGCGAGAGATTTACAACGTATTGCAAAGCGAAGTCGATGTCTTTTAAATACATACATACATACTTACATACATATTTAACAAAAGTAATTCTTAATTAGTTCTTAGTTTCGTAATAATTGAAAAATTACTTAAAATTTCAATCTAAGATAATTGCTTTGGAAATGCAATTTTTAATTAATTAATAGAAAGCTGAAAGCCTACTAAAAATTCATTCATTTACTATAATGCACACCAATGCATGAGTAAAGTAATTGTGATTGAATAAGTACAGGAATCACATTAAATGAAATTAAGAAGCAGTGAAGTAAGATAAGTTGAAAAACATGAGCATGAATCGATTGTAGTAGTAGTAGTAGTAGTAGTAGTAGTAGTAGTAGTAGTAATAATAATAGTAGTAGTAATGCTCTTTAGTCAAGCCTTGTAGGAATACAAATCGTCTACTCACCACCACGGGGACCTTCCAAAAACCTGACACTGGCCAATTTAAGACTTTGTTAAGGAGGTGAGAAGCCCTACAAACGACCTGTAAACGAAAAAAAAGACGCAATCTATTTATTAAGAGCGAATGTAGGAAACAACAGCTAGCAGTGCCGGACGATGAAAGTCGAGAATCGACTAAAATGACTTAGTGAAACCCTTCTATTTTCTATAAAATTAATTCTTCTTTCTTTTCTAATATTATAGGCCAGAAATTGTATAAGCATAGACAGACAATGCAAAAAGTCGCAATTTCAGTACAATTCCCTTCAAATGCAAGAGTTTACCCCTCTATTTTTTAACTTAATTTAATACTCGATTAGGCAGCACTGGAAATTGATTGAATGCTATTGAATTGATGAATAGATTTTTTAATTTTTCTTCGAGATTCACATCAGTATTTTGCATTTTAAAAACGTGCAAACTACTTAGACAATTAGAAGTATTTTTATAAATTAAACATGATCTCATAACTTTTCTTCGTATCAATTTTTCACTTTCCATCCTATGTTCATACGTGAACAAGCAAAAAAAAAAAAAAACCATATGTTTGTATGGCAAAATTAATCACTTAATAATTTCGAATGCAATGTGAACGGCTGTGTTTTCGAATGAAATGATTTGACGATATTACTGAAATCACCCTCAATCCAACCGCACTATTAAGTGGAAGTACTAGCTATTATAATGCCTCTATTTGTTCAAAGTAGACAATGAGACGAAACGGTTGTTCTAAGTAATCAAAATGCAATGAAATCAAATGAAATGAAATGAAATGCATTCACACATAGATTTATAAAGAGATTTAATAAAATTGAAAAAGAAACAAATACAAAGACAGGCAAGCACATACGCACAAATCCTTTGAAAACTAGCTGCATATAGAAAGGATTAGAAGGGTGGTAATACACGATGAGTCTACGTAAGTATTTATTATAGTTTATGTTTTTTCCTCAATACCTCAATACAATTCGTCGTTAATACCGTCAAATTTTAGTTTTTATCAATATCTCACGACACAGCTTATTTGCCAAGCAAACCATGCCTAAAGCATTAATCGATGCATTTATTCGCCAAAGTGACAGACAGCATGAACTTGGCATTCACCTTACTCCGTAATTATTCTTAGTTTAGCGATATAAAAAACGATATATATTCATGTTCATGCCGGTGACAATAGGCGACCGACTGTATCGGCTGCTGATACTGTCATCACCAATCAGGCGCTTATCTCTGCCAACAAGTTCCTGTACTCGTCTATGAAATTTACCAACAAAGCGCAACTTTCATTATTTTCCAACGAAAATAGTTGCAAAAAAAACTAATTTTTTCTCCTAAATATCGACCATCTTAGTTCGCTCATTCGGCCCGCAAGCCTTTGCATAGAAACAAGGTATAAGGTGTGGTATTGTTTTACAAAAATAAATGAAGCTGTAATGCACTTTAATGATCGGCCCTACTCGATAATTAAGTTTTCACATGCTTTTTTATGTGCTCTTGTTATTTGGGTGTTTCGTAGGGTATCCTATTCGCATCAAGAGCCTCTAGCTGACAGCAATGCATTATAGTGAAATGCCTTAGCCTTTTCAGGCGATAATGTCAACAAAAAAAAGCAATAGTTTCTCGTTAATTATAGACACAGCGGTCAGCCATCGTCTCTTTTATATCTGTGGTATCAATATTTTTCAGAAAAATTTGAAATCTAGGATGTGTTGCGGGAAAATTCCTCCTTTCTTTTCAATTTGCTTCAATTTTTCTAAACTCAACTCTAATCACATCCTTAATATCTGCCTGTCGAATGGACTCACGCAGTTGTGCATTTTCGGAAAACTCCTTTAATTTAACGAAATTGTCAGAAATCCTAAAAACGGCGAGAAGAGTGTTGTCGATACTAGAATTGTCGAGAAGCGATTAGGAAATATTTAAGATGCGTATAGTGTATGGTGTATAGATGAATGCCTTATGTTTATGGTTACAACATAGCAGATATCATAGGTAGCTGTTGCTATTTATGAGGGGACTTTCTTTTTAGGAGTGATAATGTTGCAAATTTGCGGCGCTAACTAACTCATAATAATAAATTTTACAGTTTCTTTTGTTTTGCTTATGAGTTTATGCATAGAAAAACAATCTATTATACTCATAAGTCAGTCTATGCACAATTTGTACATAAAATTTTATGTATTTGTGATTTAAAAAAAACAAACAAACAAACAAACAGCATGCAATGCAATTGTCCGTTCGTCCTTATTGTTTGGTGACAATAACTTCGTTTTCATTGCACGTTTTTAAGGCGCGCTTTGTAGTCACAAAGAGAAAATGTACTGCAAAAGCATAATTTTTACTTCAAGTAAAGGGTGTGGCGACAGCGTATACACAATTATACAAATTGCTTGCAACGTAATTATTGTGCGCATATTTCTCGTATACATCATCCTATATAAGAGATATATTAAGTTTTCATACCTCTACGCTACTCAACATACAGCACACATCATGTTAAGTGTTTGCAAAAGTTTTGATCACCTTTTCCCTTGTAAAAGGCATTTATTGTGGATAATTAGTGCATACATACAAATATCAAAATAGTTTACACCGTTTTCTACAATATTTTACAATATCGGTCCACCCACCGGGCCTTTTTCGCACCTCTTCGATCCACCTCGCGAACCCACATGCCAGCCAAGTCATACTGCACCGATCTGAATAAGTGGTAATCAGGAGGCGACATATCTGTTGAATACGCTGGGTATGGCAAGCCTTCCTATTCGAGCTGGACAACTATTTCAACGACTGGTCAAAAAATGGCATTTTCAGTCCATTTGTGCCGCGCTTTTTTAAACCGTTGAACCCAAATCAGACAATTGGGATATGATGCAGCAGCATCACCATAAGCCTCTAAACGTGTTTGGTAAGCCTGGGTAGCAGATTTCTTCACGTACATTACAGGTCTATAGTTAGAAGGCTTAATAACCAGTATGAACGCTCTTACTGACTAAAAATATTGTCAAACTGAATCATTTCCTTTGACAACCGATAAAATATGGTCGGTAAAACCACTTGTAAAATATATAGATGAACTTCACTGATATTAGAAACACAGAATTCTTTTTGAAATGTCTTTGATATCACTTTGATATCATTGCTGGCATTCAACTGTCGACGATTATTAATTATTTTCCAGAGTTTATTGCTTCATTTAATTTAGTAGTAAATGTTGCTGGCCCGTTGTGAAGCTGAGCCATAGCAACAGCTTGCCTGACATTGACAAAAAATATAACTTAAGTCAAGAAAGAAAACAAAACTCCCTTCAAGGCTCTCTAAACGCCCACCACTACCTCGTCCAATACGTTAACCGTTCCAATGCAAAAAGGAACGGATAAATCTAAAATTGGAATAATTGAAGCTAATTGTCTATGTCCGGCCACTTATTTGGCGTCTTATTTTTTTTTTAATATGATCGACCAATTACTCACAGGATGTCCCCTGTACGTGTAACACAATGATGTTCAGAAAGAAGTGGGGAAAGGGTGGTAGGGAGGGGGGGGGGGGGGGGTAAATGTTATGCCTTTGTGGACCAAGCAGTCGCTACAGTTATGACTAAGTGGCTTTACTGCAGATGTTGTTCAGATGTGTTTATGAATATACTGAGACTAAGTGAAAAATTACAAATGCCTTCTGACACATGACCGCTGCTCATCAATATCATAACAACCAAGTCAACTCCATGGCAACGTATACTTCAAATTCTAAATTTTGACCTCGACCCCATATAATGAGTCCCGTGAAAAGTGCGTAAGTTAATTTTCGGGGTATTATCACGAAAATGGCACGTTTAATGGCCGGCCTTGCTGGACGATATAAATTATTTTTTGCTGAAATTCTATAAAAGGCAATCTTGAAAAAGAGTTCTTTATAGGTAGCGTTAGATAGGTTTTAATTGCTCTTTATTTATTGACAAACTTCTTCTTCCTCGTATTGATTAAAACTAACACATTATTACTATTGTTATTATTATTATTATTATTATTATTATTATTATTGTTGTTATTTTTGCTTTACGCGTTTGAAAATGACGTTTCAACATCATTAGTTAATGGCGTTTATTATTAAACCACACAAAGCATTATCGTTCTATATATATGAGAACAAACGTAACCTTGAACGAGACAATTTTAGGAGGATTGGACCGTATGTCGCCATAAAGGTTAAACAAAGCCAAACGTTGTTTATTGGACATGTCGTCAGCCTTATCAGTTTTTATTTAATCATAAATGCTTCATTTGAACACGTGTTCTCGAATTATTCAAATTAACTTATGCATAAGCGCTCTGTATGCATACAAATGTGTGTGGGCATAATATTTGCTTTTATTTTACCAAATTTATTGTCATGTATAGGACAAATGAATAGCTATTGAAATCGGCGTATTTATTACATTTTTGTCGGATTGAATTTTCAAGCATATAAGTCTCTCCAAAAAGGTTGCTATTTACATAATTATGAAGCAACTAAAGCAACTATATCGAAATTGAACACACACACACACACAAACACACAAACACACACACACACACACACACACACACAAACACACACACACACACACACACACAAAATAAGAAAGTTATTTTCACTTTGGGGCGAATCTTTCAACACTCATCGCCTCTATCTCACATACACAAATTTTAACGTGTTTAACCAATTACGAGACGATTGGAAGACGCTGCAGTTTTCCATGGTCCTGAGAAACGTTTTTATACCTTCTTTCTTGTAAAAGCACATTGAAGGTTGTTAGTTACAGCGTTTTCTTACTTTGGTCACGATTTATTCACTAATTTCTTTCTTTCGAGACAATGAGCGTTAGAGAAACACTCTACGACTAACTTACTCGAGATCTCATCAAGAATGCAAACTTAGCGCCTCCTTTATTGGTTCTGTAAGCTTTCGATCTTAGAAAATATTAGACTGTAGGTAAAAAAATTATATCAGGCCACGTCCGACTTTTTATACCCATCAGTTCTTAATGCTTATTAGTAATATGCAGGCTCTATAGGGTTTCTGAAGATCCCTTCCGTGTGCTGCAAACGTTTTCATAAAACGCCTATCAGGTCCGAATATAAGCGTGTAAGACAGATTGATAGCTCTTTCTCGAACGGGGCTCAAATATACTAAGTAGATGCTTTTAGGATTGTGGCGTTAAAGCTTTTATGGCCTTGATTTATGAATACAGTAAAATGTGGGTGTTTGAATGAGTTTATAAAAGTGGGGCGGTACCAGGTCTGCGATGCTTGGTCCTAGACTGAGAGCTCCGGGGTTGTGACATGAAACTGTTCATATGTACTAGGATGTCCCAGTAAGTGTGAGTTATCAAATCGCATTGATAACGTCCCTGCTCTTTGTACACAATGCCCGAAGCTACTGCCGATTGATTTATTTAGTGAGGTTTCCGGACGTGATCACTGTGACACGTTTTATGTATTGCAGATGTTTCGCAAAGTTTACCCGAACCTGTTTATTTGGAGGAACTAAAAGTCGCAACAATTTCAATATCCTATTATATTGAGTAGGCGTGACCGATTTTTTCCATCTTTGTCCATGTACTGCAGGTCTACCCATGGAATGTTATACCTGTTACAGTTTATACGTAACGAACAAAAAATATGATTTTTTTATTTTTGAAAACAAAAGTGATTTCAGGTTATCTCTTACGGTGGCCGCGTTTTTTGACCAATTTGTCTCTATTTCCAGATCAAGCTAAAAAATTCCACATACTTTGCAACAGGTTTCGACCAAAGCAATAATGCTTAGAAGACTTGCAAAAAATTTCCTTGTATTCTGGGCGAATTCTAAGTTCTTTGAAAAACTGAAGAAGATAGGCGTATTTCAGCTTATGAGGCCACTACGGAACTGCAAACATTTATCAAAGAAGAATGTTGAACCACTTGCAAAGGAAAGCTCGACATAAATAGATATTAAAAGAATTTATTGAATTGAATTCCCATTCGCGAATGCCGAAAAGAAACGAAGCTGACTCCAGTTTCTAAGATCTGAAAAGAGAATGATGAAAAGTTATTCAAAGCAGAATGCAGTTGGCAAAGCAGTGACAAAGTTTTGCTTTTTATGGAATCGGAAGTAAATCTCAAATCTCTCTCTCCATCTTCTACGCTTAAATGCGAGGAATTGAGGTCAAGGATATCGATCACATTGGCAGATAATTGTAAATAAAGTTCATTTTAAAATATAGGAAAAATGTGTTTGAGAGTTTGGCGAAAGAACGCTTACAACTTTCGTGTTTGACCCGTTACTTACGGGGATGATCTCTACGCAGGCGGGCAGACGCGTTGATGGTCAAGAAGGATTTTAGGAAAAAGCTGGCAAGAACGTTTGTCTTCAAAGTGCAAAAGTCTTTAGCGGCGGGAAAGACGTCTACAGATAGATTTTTGCAAAGGCAAAGCCTTCGAGCAACGAGAAGTAGGCGCAGGTCTTCTAAACAGTAAAAATCGTGGCTCACTTGTCCGACCACTGATTTTGAAATATGTTTTTTTTCCGCTTAGTAGATGAGAAACCACGAAAGATCAAACAACTGTCCAAACAATTGTCCCAGGAATAAAAGAAAAAAGACTCCTAATACCTAATTTAACCTAAGAAACCGTGATCGTAGATCAAATTTTTTTCGATCGAATTTACTATCGATTATTTTGCCAGGTAACAGTTGTTCGTCTGCTACCAGCTTGCTTCAAAGCTATAGATATAAAAATAAAGGAGGATTGATTTAGTGGTTTCTTTATTTATTTTTCCCTTTTTAGAAGGAAATCATCGCAATCATATGGAAATTTTTTATTATCATACAATTTGGAAAATTACATATTTGACAACAGACAACAGTCTGCTTGAAAAATGCTTCATTTTGTAGAAAAGGAAATTTGGTTGTGAAAGTAATCCAAGCGTGGTAATAATATCCTACTCAGGGGATACAAAAGGTAAAAGTCTTTCTTGTGAATAGTTCTTCCAAAATTGGAAGATTGGATAGATAAGATCTAGGCTATTGCAAATTCATAATCCAGTAGTCCGGTGGCCTATTTGAGAAACGTTAAGGAAAGCACTTGCAATCGAAAAAAGTGTTTCACGCAACAGTGTGTGAAAGAGAAGCATGCTTTATAGATAGATACACTTCGTGACGGAGGTAAAATAAATTATTAGTTAATATAAGGAAAGCACCTACAAACGGCAGTTGAAACGAAACTTTCTAAGAACGTTTTGCATCTTTAAGGGACCTTATAAAGCCCTTTTCCGCTTAGCTTCAGAAGTCATATAAAACACATCAAACAAAAATTCTATTACGCGACACTTTACCGGAGTATTTGATGGACTTGCTTCAACTAAGCATAGCTGTCTTTAACTTAAATTTCTTCCATTTTATCTTTGAACAGGAAATATCAAGACTCTTTAATTTCGTTTCACACAAACCTTGCAAAAGAAATAAAAAGCAAACGAGAGTATGCGTAAGTCCTAGTCCTAGAAGACCACGCTGTTAGTAATCGTGAAAGGCTTGTCTATAGAATCGAAAGGTTGTATCTTTTCACTGACGCATAGAAAGGTGCAAATTTATTCGATAATTTCCTAACGTTTTATACAATCAAGCGTTCACCTTCAGGCAAAAAAGCAACTGTCGATCAGGCAGAGCTACATTTTTCTAATTGTTATCACACGGACACATATAAATATATATGGGTTTGTGTGTGTATATATGTATATATGTATGCAGGTACAATAAACTATGAGAGTGCGTAGCTATTGAAATCGTCTGACAAAACACTTGTTTTAAAGTAATTGCAAGCAAAACATTACCTGCTTCACTTGATAATACATTAAAATAGGAGCAATTTATCTTATCAGGAAACGTGAAAAGTTATAAATTTTCTTCTACAAGTAGTTCGCTAAATTACATCCAACACTAAGAAATCGTCTTATAGAGAATAACATCAATTGATTTATTAGATCCCAAAAATTACAAATAAACAATTATAAATGAAAGGAAAGAAGAAACCAGTATTAATTTTATGTGTCAAACAATAAATTTTTGTTTGATGTGTTTTATATGACTTCTGAAGCTAAGCGGAAAAGGGCTTTATAAGGTCCCTTAAAGATGCAAAACGTTCTTAGAAAGTTTCGTTTCAACTGCCGTTTGTAGGTGCTTTCC
>CCAG010007222.1:0-13764 GCA_001077435.1 Glossina morsitans morsitans | reverse complement strand
CACACACACACACACACACACACACACACACACACACACACACACACACATATATACGTATATATATATATATATATATATATATATATATTTCTTCATCTTGTTTCATTCTTTAAACGTTTAATGGGAAACGTTTCAACGCAAAGTGAAAGACATAAAATATTACATTGAAAATAAATTGCCCCACTCGACTTGGGCTCTGCGATCTGTCTACACTAAAAAGCTTTATAAAGTTAAGTGCCTACCATCAGATGATGGAGGTATAATAGTTTTGTCATTAACTTTATTACTGTTAGAATTATGCATCAACTATATATTCTGACAAAAAAAAAATAAATACATTTTCTTCAAATGTCGTTTTGATATCGTTGTTTCATTACCATTTTCAATCATCCAGCAGTGTTTCCTGCTCTTGAAAATTGTAAATTCGCTAAGAGTTCAAATCGAAGCATACGTCTCTTTCGGTCAATTTGGCAAAAAGAAAACAAGAATCAAATTAATCCGTCCACTACACTTACACTAAAATTAATTTAAAAAAATAAATAAAAATTATATATACATATATATATACGATTACAATAACGTACGGCAAGCAATCAAATTTTTACCAGGGCCCTGTAAAAAGTTGACGTAAAAATGATACGTATCAAGCAGAAGACGCGCCCACATTTCAACAAAGAGCTTCATTACATATTTGCTTAAAGAGACTGGTATTTAAGATTCGACCTAAGACGATCCCAACTTTCTTTTTCGTTTGTATATGTACGGCATACATTTAAACTACTTATACTTTATAGTTTATTATTATAGCATATATAGCCAGACGAGCGAGCGATAAGAAAAACAATAATAACAGCAGCAAATATATAGCAATTATGTAATTTGATAATATTTCATTCTTGTCAACAAAATTGTACGTACATAATTATATGTATGTAAATATGCATGTGTGTGTGTGTGTGTGTGTATGTAAACATTATTCTTAACAATCGGTTATGAAATCATTTCTCTTTTTCGCTGAGCCATTACCAAAACTAATTTAGAAAAAAACCTCTCGAAAATAAGAATAAAAAAAAAAAAAAATTAAAACAACGAACCCTGTAAAAGCTATGTTCAGTAAATCATACAACTAAATGCTATTTCAAATGAAAATTTTCAAACGTAAGTTGTTTTTTTTTTTCTCAATTCATAAATCGTTGATAAAAAGTAGAGCATGGATGAAGCAATCGTTCTCAAAAGAGCGGCTCAAGCAGGTCAACTAACAAGGAGAAGTTGCCCAAGTACTAAGCAATACCAAAATTTCCTTCTCCTTTTCCTAATGCATGCCAATAGCATGCACTTTTGACTACGCTAATGTTCCCTTTCTTTTTAATTTTAATAAAGTTATCTGAGTGTTGTCATAGCAAGTTAAGACTTAATATGTGTAATTTTCAAAAACAGTTTATTCAAACTTTTTAAATTTGTAGGCAGCTTTAATATTCAAAATGGGAAAAATGGATGTATCATGTTCCATGACCTTTAAAGGATAGTAAGCGCTTTCTTCGACTTTACTGTTAGGACACTTAAAAAGCGATAAACGATAAGTCCCAATATACGTCACGGGTTAACACGATCGACAAGATGGCTGTGAAATGGACAATTCGACAATCATTTAAAACAACTTGAATATCTCATTAAATAGCGTTGTCCAAGAGAGAGATGAATGAACAGTGGTTTGTGTATAAAAACATAATAAGACAAGTGAGCAGCCGGAAAGCATCGAAGCGAAAGACGGCCATTTTTCAACACGACAGTAGACACTGCCAATTTTTGGAGAGTTCAAATGAGAAACGATTTGACCTTAGTTCAGCTTTCCAACTAATGCTTAAGCAATGCAATGACGATACGTCGAAAGGATATATAAGATTTGAACAGGTAAAGAAAGAATCATGGACCTATGTCTGTGAAACGGGAAATGTACAACAGTCCACTTCCAATAAATGTTATTCACGATCGAAGCATTTAACGACGGTGTCTTTAGAGGGACGTAATCGTTTCTTTGCTAGAAGGTTTTGATGAAGTGAAGAAAACAAGACAATGCGAATTCTCACATACTTGTACTAACAATCGACTATGCAAATCAATTATTGGATCATCCGCTTTACTGCCCAGTTTCAACAACCAATAATTTCTTTTTGTTCCCGAACGATTTTCGTCGGCAGGAAAAGAAACTCAAGCACTGAACGAGTCTTAAGCGGAATAGAGAAATGCGACAAGAAATGGTTCGAACATATACATTAGCATATAGATCATGAGAGAAACAATACAACGGTTTTTCATGACAATTTATTGCTTCTTTTGTTATCAGGCTGAAAATAAAAACACCGTCTCAGGCATGGTACGTGGAAATGAAAATTAGCTTCTAGAAAAAGGTGGTGGAAAACCCACCTTAGGTTAAAAACTATAGATTCTGACTTTTACACGAATATGTTTGATGTTTATGTAGATTGGATAGATACTCTTCCAGATACTTTCAGTTATGTGTTGTTTATGTGCTTTGATAATTTGCATACCTTGATAGTAATATGCGAAAAACGGATCCACTATATACAGTACACTAAAAATAAAATGACGGCTCATCCGGCATTCTACATAACATCTCCACCAAATACTCAACAATCCTTTTTAAATTTTTTTTGGAAAAATTCGCTTTGTCATAATCTTTGGGTTATATGTCGGAAAACTTATTGTTCTTTTTTTTCTAAAGGGAACGATTTTCTTTGTTTTTTCGCTCGAAAATAAATCTTTAAAATATTAGCCCATTACGTCAAAGATTTTTTTCAATTTATTTCAAAATTACATTTTTTATGCAAAAGATTATATATATTTTATCTGTGTGAATAGACTCTTCAAGAATTTGGGTAAAAATTGCCCAAGTTTCGCAAAAAAGCTTCTTTTGCTCGTGTTAGCTGAAATATTAATTCAACTACACTTACATACGGTAAGATTAGGAATTGCAGCACTTGTAAGTTTAAAATCGGACCGAGAACCGCGGCACAAGGGGATTTTGTTTGCAGTAATGATCACTTGCAATGCTTAGAGTGCAATCGGAGGAATGACGGTTGGTGCCAGGCCTGCAACGATATAACTAGATTCGCAGAAATAAAAATGCTCGAACCAACCAACGCTTTTGCCATTGTGCGGGCAAAAATTGCTATTAACCAACCATCGCCCGCACCACCCATGACCTCAAGCTTATCGCCGATAAGCGATCAGGTCTCTTCAGGAACTCCGCCGCCTTGCTTCTCGCAAAAGCACGGAAACGATGACAAGAAACGTAAGCCATTAAGGCAAGCAGAAGAACGCCCGATGAAAGTTACAGTTAATGATGAACAAAATCTATCGACCGGTATATTTCACTCGCATGGTAGTGGTGATGCAATACCAAAACTGCGAAGCGAAATAGACTAAAATTTTTACCCTGAATGCACATCAGCTCAAACACTTACTCCGCAAAGCTGTATTGATACACAGATGATTCATAAATTGTCTATGCGACAGAACAGGGAACCGCTAGATCATTATCATTTTCGTTGCCAATATCTGCCTATTTATACATTTGGGGAAAGTATCAAACCAAACCAGCCCAACATTATTGAATTTTGTGATGTAAGTATTTGCTTCATTCTTGCAGTTGGAGACTTCAGAAACTCGCATTACCTAATAATTTCTTTAAGGTCGTCGAAGATAGCATCGCAAACAGCCCGGAAATACATCTTGCGGGTGCCACAAATAGTCGAAACAATCTCTATTAAGCGGACTCTTTGCTGTTTAGGAAAAATAGGCAGGAAAGTGAGCTCATGAAATAGCATGAATCCACTAAAAATTCCAGTTGTGATCACCAGTCAAAAGATTGTTTGCCAACCAGTATATTGCACAATTTCATAGCTGACAACACAATTAATAGCAGCGAAGCGGCCGAGCAAAATTCTGCGTCGTTGCTTCATTATTATCCCACTTACAGTTGCCAGGATGCGCAAAGTCATGCTAACTGAAGTATGGCGAAGGAACCAAGATAAGCAGTTGGAGCTACACAAATGAAGTCTGTCCATGTGTCTGCGGAATCGTCGCTTGCAAAAGAAGTAACATAGCAAACACAATTTGCCCCTCAAAATGATCTAGTAATGAATACGATGGGCATCGCAAATCGAAATCCGTATGTAAGAGATAAAGTCGCACATCACACCACAGACATGGGCATGCAGACGATTTTGGAAACATATCAAGAAAATCCGCGTCTAGAACCTGGGGGAAGTGTGAAACATTTAAAGGAAACCTTGCAAAAATTTCCAATATCTAATTCACAATCTCACTCCCCATCTCAAATCGTTGCCAAAGCAGAACCACCTATGGATCAAGTGAGGCTGATTGAAAATAACTGCAAACTCTTATTACAACTCGTAAATGTGCACAGGGCCTTCTATAACCCAAGGTAGAAGTGTACACAAAGATTTCTTTCCACTTTTGGTCATGAACTCGCGAATAAATTTAGCGCAAATTTGTTCGCTCAGTGAAAATGACCACAACGATGCAACCGACATCAACCGATTTGTTTCTAAATTGTCTCACCGGTACAGTGCCCCAAGACCTTCACATTTTCGTTAGCTTCACCGTTTGGACCTCTGCTGTCAAATGCTGCCAAAATGTCACTTGGAGCACTCAGGGGAGTTATATTCCATACAAAAGTCCCAAACAGGCATTGATGCCTGGCGAAGTGATAAGATGTTATTGTTAACTGCCCTGCAAGTAGATCTGCTCACGGACGGAGGGAAAGAAGTGAGTAAATGAAAATACAGCTTATTGTCCACTGGTAATATTTATGTATTACGTATGTACATATTTTTTATTCTTTTTCCTTCTTCTTCATACATTTCTCCTTTCCATTTTAAAATATCTCAGATCGACACCAACGTGCAAATTCGTCTAACTATGAACAGGAGATGTTGTGTCACAAAGGAAGTTTTCAATGTAAATTTCGTGCATGTGTATGGAGTATTGGTACTTACTTGTTTGCATATTTGTATATTCTTTTTTTGTGTGAAATATAAATCGAGTCGAAATTTTAATCAGCTAAGTATTAATTATGGGCGAAGGTTCGAATTTTTAATGCAAACGGATATTGGAGTATGTGTGACAGGAATAGAAGTTTTAATGGAGCGTAGTCTGGATACATGCCATTCAATAGTAATATTTGCATAACCTGTTCCAAGTAAATAGAAAAAAAATTCGGATTTTGTAGCAACAATAAAATATGAATTACTAACCGATTGGTTGGACGATTGACTTTTGCCAGTGTAAGAATGTCATACATGATTCGCAAGATCTTAATTCTTTAACAATTCATTTTTCGGTTTATTGAGCGTAAAGGCTAGAGGAACAATTTTGAAAAATGTAGATCATTTTATGCACACACCTCAAGTTCAGATATGCTTTGGCATTTTGTAGTAATGGTATCACAGAAACGCTTTAACAGATGACTTGTACATGGCAGGCCCGCAGTCGGTTGAAGGGTTGTTACAGCAAATGCGCCAATTAATTAATCTATACAAGATATATATGCAGATTGCTCAAGCACTTAATGCCGGACTTCTTAATGGCGTTCATTATAACACCAAGTTATGACTTTTTCTTAATTTTGCGTTTCTTTTTTTATTTTTATTTATTTATATTTTTTTTTAAATTGCGTGCGTATGTGTGGCTCGCATTTATCAACTTATTGCATGATCTTGCATATCTGAGGGTATCTGAGCGTAAGCGACATTGTGCACGCATATATGCAATGTATGCTAAAGTGTGAATAATTTCGAAAAACAAAAGCTTAACTTTATTATAGTCAAACACAATGTATTTCTTAACTATGGCGATACGTTGATGTTACTTATGACAAGAAAAATTAAATTTACAAAGATATACGCAACATCCATTGAGTTAGACTCACAAGATAGACGTATGATTCTGAATTCGATTCCGTTCTGAGCCATGTCTACCTATCCATCCACCCGAATGTGTTCAACCTGCAGGGGGCCAATTTTCAAATTGTACAAAAACATTTTCTGACGTAAGGGTACGGGCTATTGGAAATTGATTGAATTAAATCATTTTTAAGGGTACTTCCCATATAAGGCTTTATTTTAAAGCCAAGTCTTTAGACAGAAAAATTTTCAATTCTTAATATTATTCAACAAAATCGGATGAAATACAAACGTTATCCCCGAAAAGTTTCCATAACTATCAGTAGGGGTGCTGATCCCTGATTTGAGGGCAAATCTCTGACTTCCTAGGGCAACGTTCACCTTACGAAACTAAGAAAGTCGCTTGGGGCTAGATCAGCTAAGTAAGCAGCGTGATCAATCAGTATTTATGAATTTTCGTTGGTTGCATATACAGACAAACAGGTTGTTTGGACCTATTCATAGTCTGCGCGATCTTTTTATATTTAACTCGAGGATTTTCCAGGACCGTTTCGGACCGTGATTCCCGTATACAGCATGCAAGCCGTCTTTAATTTGCGTAGGCGTATTGTCAAACAACAACTGGGCGCCTGAAATCGCTGTAATTATGGTGAGTACTTATGAACATATTCCTCAACTTTTGCGAACAAGTGTGGTCATCTTCATCTTCGCAGATTGGAAACTTTTTAACCAGCCTATGTATATTTTGGCAAGTTTAGTAACTGTAAAAAATTTGGATGGGACGGGACTGTTAAGTTAACCCCGTCAAATAAAATTTCATAAAATAAATAAATTTTTCTGCGACAATTCTTAAGTCATTGAAAACATGTGTGACCTGACATGTCCCGAGCCAAAAAAAAGTCATTCATATTGATTGAGAGCAGGACGTTTTGCCTCCTATTTACCTCGTTAGCTATTGACAGTAAAGAGCAGACCAGATGGAAGCAGCTCATAATGCACATTTTCCTTTCGATCCCACCAAACAAAAGACAACTGCTTTAGTTACCCGCTTTCAATAGTTCGTTAATAAAGAACGAAAGTGGTAATTAGTGCTATGTAGTATCGAATAATACTGTGACTTCTATAGGTGAAAATATTATTAGTTAGCCAGTAAAAATCTGAGCATCATAGTGTTTCTTTAAACATTTAGTAGATCGAGAGATTTCTGCCAAAACAAAGAACGCTTTAAAGGGAAGCGTTACTTTTTATTTTTCCTATTTATTTTCAAAAAAAAAAAATTCGACAATTTGCAATTCTAGACCTCTTATATGAACTTATAACGGTACCCGTTTGAGCCCAACCTTACTTAGGAATTTTACAAGCATTTATTTAATGAGTATAAATTTGAATATAAAGTTAGTAACAAACTCAAGTTGCAAGTCTTCTATCTCCATTTTTGCGGCCGCGAGTGCGCCAACAACGAAGACAAAATCCATAGATGCACGGATTGATAGATTGCGAAAACTCGCTCAGCAATTTTTAACTTGAAGTAAACTTCTTAATACCACTTTCTCTAACGTTCGATTACCTTTTCTATATTCAAGTTTTTCGAAATTAATGACACATGTGCATGAAGTTATTTTTTGATTTTCGAAGATGACGACGCAGAAATTACGATGAAGCTTAGGGTAACAAATGCTAAAAAAAATTTGGAAAAAATAGCGGAAGAGAAATATTTATCGACGATTTATTAATAATTGTGGGCGAATTCATAGTCCGACTTAACTGACTTTTGAAGATCGCCCCTGATTTTCGGACAGGCAGATAAACAAACAAAAAAGCAAAGGGGTACCAGCTAAGTCGAATCTGCTACTAACGTCGATGAAAAAAGCACATTTCAAGCGCACAGCGTTCAGAATACGCTACAGCCAACTGATTTTCCCTACTGGGTATGTTATTTAGGTTCAGCTTTAACGCTGATATTAATGTTCCGCCAAGTGTGTATAGGAGTCTTAGCTGGGTGCAGCGTATTATCAGTTACTTTAACCGAAAGCAACCATCACTAGGGACCGCTGGCGCTAATAGTTATGGGAATTAATTCGAGAAGCGAGAGTAATATGCCAAAAAGGATTATATAATGACATCCCAGCAAGGTAATTTCCGGCATAATGGATCAAAACTAGGCCGGGCAACCTTAGCAACGCAAAACTCAACTGTAATAATTAGACATTATTCATTCTGATATCTGCTTATTATCTGCTTGAGCTGAGCTAGTACACGGGAACATTCCTGTTCCCCTGTTCACAGATAGCTTCAAAACGCGACTTGCTTTTTCATACAAAGTTAATATTTTGCCTGAAAGATAGGAAAAGTAGTAGCTGGGGATGGACAATATTTTAAATAATCCTCGTATTACTCTTTTCACTATAACCGTACAATTTGACCTAAAAAAAAAGTCGCCAGAAACTTGTCCACACTTTTAACAGTGAGCACTAATAAATCGTAAACCTTTAAATAGAAAATTAACACAGCGAAAGCAATAACAAGATTATAGCACAACTTGATGTCTGCTTACAAAACAAATCTCAACATCACTTCAAATGTATTCTTAAGCAACTGTGAACCTGTTCTGCAAAAGTATGGTGAACAAAATCTGCCACTCGTTCAACAGTTGAGCGTTAGTTCAATCAAAGGCAAGATACAGTCATATTTAACATCCGATAATAAAGCAAATAAGTACTCATGCGTATACTCTCGCATCTGCCAAGTTCGCTCGTTCACCAGTCGGAGGAACAGAGCGTTATAAGAGGTGACCGAAATTTAATAATCTTTCACTAAATCACTCCCACTAAAAGAACAGGCATTGCAAGTTGAAATTGATTTGAGATACTTAGCTTTGGTTAATTGAATAAACTCCAAAAGAGACAAATCGCTCATATATATTTTTTTTAAAAAATATTCAATAGATACGGGTCCATATTTATATACGTATCTACAGTTGCCTAACAACGCAAATGCAGCTCATGATTATACATGACAGAGAATCCTCAAAACGAGAAGCTGTTAACGCAATGGTAATAAGATCTACTTTAAACATATAAAAGAAAAAAAAAATATATTCGGTTTGAATCGAATCGTTGGATACCCGTAACCTATATGTATTATATTTGGTATGGGTTTGTTCCGTTGAATTGATTTCTAGGGTACAACAAGCCTTAGCTATAAAGATTTGATTCGCGCACAGTGCCAAAATTAGTTGCAAAACAAATTTGATGCCTATGTTGTCAGTTTTGCACAAGTTTTCGCTCGATGATACTGAACGTTCAACGAAACATCAATGGTTCAATTATCTTACTTCTTTAAATTTCTATATTCATCTCTCTCTCTCTCCTTGCATAAATATTTTCATTAATCCATTTTTGATGACCGCATAGGTAGTTCGTCAACTATAGATTATCCAGTGATTTTCACAACAAGATATAACTCCAAAGAAGCATTCGAAAATGTGTCATACGAAATAAGAAAGCCAACGCACCTTTCCGTAGTGGATACAAAAATCGAAATGAATGAGAGGTGAACGAAACTAATATAAAAGACAAACTCTACACAACACCAGAAACATTGTGTCTCTATATACGCATGTATATATATATATATATATATATATATATGTGTATATATATTTTTATATAGATATATATGCAGATGTATTCATGTACATGCATGCAAGTAGATAATAAGCGTGAGTAACCGTGCATGCAATTTTAGTGTGTATACCTATATGAATAAATGTACACATAAACGCAAGCACAGGCATATATATATATACATGAATTAATTGATTTGGAGAGACTTGTCCCCTATTTTTGTTTGTTAACCTGTCCGTGCCCGTTTGAGTGTACGCACATACATTTATATGTATATATGTGAAAAACATGTAGAAAACAGTCGTTATAAGTTGATGTAATTTTGCTTCTTTAAGCTCTTTACACACATACACATAGTCGTTGAACAACTATATCAGGCAAATTAAATAAAATTAACCTAACAGTCGACTAAATCTCAACTTTAATTATTCAAAGGTTTCCTTCATCAAAAAAAGGCGATGTAAGACAAAATATCCAAAATTATATTCAAACATATTGAAAAAGTTTTCATACGCTTACATACCTATCTATACGCATACACATATGTGTAAGTGCTTCCAGGAGCAGAAGAGAGAATAGGTATAATTCTAAAAAACAGCTGATACGAATATTGCTACACACATACGTGCGCGCAACGAAACATATCCCTGCAAAAGAATATGAATGAGTGCATTTGCATGTATATACATATATATATATATATATATATATATATACTGCATTATTGTATTGTAATAAGTCGGTCTAAATCAATTAAATCGAATATATATGTATGCATATGTATACAAAAAAATAGATAAAACTGTGCATATAGTTTGTTTTAATTCACGTAAGAAAATAAATCAAACATTTTGCATGTACAGACATCGCATGGAGGATATATGTGTCTATATTTCCCATATAACATATATGTGTACAAAGTTAGAATCTTCAATGGTTCATTAATCGTTCAATAAAGTTAATCAACCGTGGTGATTTTTCTAGGTTCCACTTTGGTTTCGTTGAAAAGTGATAAACTGTTGCCGCTACTCCAGAAGTGCTCGTGAAAGCAGAATACAGCGAATATATAAGAACACTTGACGCCATTATAACGCTTATCACATTACATGGTCCAATAAAAATGCATACAAGACTCCTTATTCGGCTGCCTTTGAAGCCATCGTTGAGAGCATATAGGAATGAATGCCAGAATTTCCCAATAGGATACAAAAAATGATATCCGAGAATATGCTTTACTATATCAAAATCATCCTCTCTGTATGGTTTATTATGGGATCGTATGTGTGATGATTTGTGTTGACTACGGCCAAGTTATGTGCACCCTATCAGCTTGGCCAAAGGAAAGACGGTAAAGCAAACCTTTTCGATGCAAATCAAGAACACTTCAAAGACTTGCACGTTAAAAATGGTGTCAGTCTGCCGTAAACTTTCAACGTTGGCTACAAACGCCATGGCTACTATATCGCCAATAAAGCAGATAAAAACCCATGGCGACAAAATAGGATAAAGGCCCGCGTGGATACAAAGAAAGGTACCGGCTTTTCCAATCACCAATGTCGAGGACAGTGCCATCACTAGTGCCAAGCATATCTCGAAAGAAAATAAACTTTGTCTGGTCAGGACAACTTCTAAGGCCACAATTCCTTCCGTGTGCAGACGATATATGTTACTTATGCACAAGTATGACTGATCCAGCGGCTAATCTGCACAAATCGTTGGCAACTGATACAATTACGTATAAGCGAAGGAGGAGGGGATCCGGGTAACTAATCTTAATCAAAGATGGGAGACATTGGACAATGCAATTAAGATATAATTTAATCGTAATTCGTAGGGCCTTTAGCTGGTGACATTCTAGCATTGCGTCCTTTAAAAAATACAAATTAAATACAAATATAGATACAGATCATAAATATATATATATATATATGTATATATATATGTATATATATATATACATACATAAACACGCTCTAATATCCATGTAAATATATGTGTTCACATATATAGATATAGATCATAGATATATATATATATATATATTAATACACATATATGTGGATACATACACCCATAAATACACGCTAATGTCATATGTATATATATATATATATATATATATATCCAAATATATGTATCCAAGACAACCAGAATCTTTTATATAGAAAACATATGTTTTATATTTTCAATTGTTTATAATTGCTATATATATTCATTCTGATGCACATATGTGTTTATCAATATATAAGAGCAAAATGAGAAAAAAGAAGGAGGAAATTTTTTTTTACAAATCATACAACAAAATCACTCAACAGAGAAAAATCTACTTTTTACGCTCTACACTCGCTCATTGCTACTGGGTAAATAATGTTTCGTGCTTTTGTTGTTATTATTTATATTTTTGTGTTCTAGAGAGAATAATAACGTAATGTGTTGTAAGTGTATACAATAGCAACAAATACCCCGAGTAAAATAAAATGCTTGAACAGTCATACACATCTATCTGAGTACTGTCCAGGGCTGTGCATGCCGCAGTCATAATCTTAATTATAAAAAAGGTAGTCGGCGTTGAGTAAATCAGAAAGTTGGCAAATACTTCTTGAACCATGCAGTGGACCTTAAAAAAAAATTATTTTCATCTAGAAATGTATGTCATCAAATAAATTCTAGTCTTAAGAGCATGTACGACGCAAACTTTAAACTACAACCGTTAATGTAATCACGTCTGCGTCCATTGATATGGATTCAGGAGACTCAGCCCATTCTCCGGTAGTTTGCATGAAAATTATAGTTAGCAAAATTTGAACTGAGGACTCTAATGTCTAGTAAAAGCTATGCGAAGTCGAATTGATCGCTTGCATGTCTTGTGCTTAGTTAAAAACCCGATACAATAATCATAGCGAAGTTTGCGCCATCTTTGCTATCAAAGATTTCGTTGGTAAACACGTATATGAACCATCGTCGAATCTGAATGTGTACAATTCGAAAACGATAAATATTTTTGGAAGTTTCCCCAATCCGCGTGAGTGGCGGATGGCGAAAAATCTCGGCTAGCAACTCAATGATCGTGGGTTCGAGTCTCGAGTGCGGTAGAGCTTTTAATAAGGGGCGATAGCCTTAGATGCTAGCGCTAGTGCTTTAAAATTTTTGTCTTCGAATTTATTTCTCTGGCTAAATTAATGATAATAATGATAATAATAGAAGTTTCTCGGATATTTCGTTCGATATCTGTTTTAGTTCAATGTTTCGTGAAATTGTGAATGTTGGAGGTTAAATGAGCAAAATAAGATTGCGGTCCTCAATTTGTATGTTAATTTACCACATCTGAATTGTTTGCAATAGCTGACGTAAAACATCAGCTTGAAATATTCAGAAGGAACATATAAAGACAGCAAACAGCAGGGTGCATAGTATTAGTGTGTATAACAAATTGGTAGGTTGTTGCTTGAATAGTGCATAAACAACGGCAAAGAAGTAAATGAATACATGGCAATAGAAAATAAAGAACATGAAAATAATGATTTTTTGTTCAAATTGTATGCTACTGTTACTCACTTCCTCTCCTTCTCTTCGTGATAACACAACTCTTTTACACTCTTTCTCCCTCCTATTCGCATATCATTATTTTACCAATTACACTCAATTGGATGTAATGTATGTTGTACTCCACTATACGTATACGTATACGTATCCATTCATATGAGTGTATTGTATGTTTGAATGTATCGCCATTAATGTACAAATTGTGTGCAAGTTTATATAAATATGCGAGTAACATTAAATAATGACAGTGTAGGGAGATGTACTCGGTTGCCTGACTGGTTGGATTGCTCGTTAATGATGATGATGATTATGATGATGATGATGTTGGTTGGTATAGCTGTAGAAGTGGTGTAGCTTTTGAGTAGACAATTTTGAGTGTTGCTACTGCTGTTTGTTTATTACGTGCTACATATGTGTATATACATATGCGCGCATGTATATATATGTTTGTAGAATTAGTACGACCCGAACAAAACGACACACAGCTACAGAGCAGCAGTGCATAGGACTGTTAAGAGCTATAAAAGGCCGACCAACTAACCGGCGAAATAGTAGCTTCGTAGCACTGCTGTTCGACACATCATTAGCCTTGGCAGCCAAAAAGCAGAAACAGAATTAAAAAATAAATATATATACACATATAT
>CCAG010007216.1:0-17888 GCA_001077435.1 Glossina morsitans morsitans | reverse complement strand
AAAACAAAAGGAAAAGAACTATAGTTTTGCACCCTATAACATGGGGTGGGCGCGGCTGAATTTTTCTATTTTCAAAACCAAAGTGTTTGTCGAATGGGCATGTTGGCGTTGTAGGCGTGTCCTTTACAAAATTTAGATCAGTTGAGAATTCTTTTGCCGAAGAATGTTTATTGCAGATACTACCGAGTTTGATAGACAGATAGATGGACAGACGAACAGAAGGATACGCTTACGTGCATTCGAAATTTTAAGTTGGCCAAGAGTTTGTATGCTTTATTGGGTTCTTAAAGTCTGTTTCTGCGTTTTATGAAGACATTGAAGAAAAAATTAAATTTTGATGCGCTATAATACTGGGTAGGCATGGTAAATTTTTTTTCATTTTTGTACAGGCACTGCAGCATCATTCGTAGAATATATGTTCAAATGTTTATGGATTAATCTGTTGTACGATATGAGCAACGAGCCAAAACACAATTTTTGAATCCCTTTGAAAAACAGAGATATTCTCAGTCTGCGTGGCGTGTGTATTCTTCAATATCAAGCTGCGTGAAATAAATTCCAATATTTCCGCTATATTAGAAGTTGATAGCTTCATTTTTGCAGCCAAAAGAATGTTTACAACGGACATAACACAGATGGACAGATGGACATACTTAAATCAATTGAGAATTCGATGCTGATCAAGAACGTTGTGGGATCTCTGATTCTTACCCCTGAGGGTTGCAAACGTTTTAACAAAATGACTATATCCCCCATCCTTCGGTGATGGGTATAAAAATGAAAAAGCACTGTAATCGCCGCCACATACATGAATGTTCTAAAGTGTGCAAAGCACCCTGTACTAAGTCACCCTAATACTTGCTGTTTTACTTTTTTTCTAGCGTATTACAACACCAGCGTCATGCAAGGCAACTAACGGTTAAACCATGAAACCATTTAGGAAAATATGTTTCAAATATCGTTTTATTCTTTTTTGCTTTTTTTCTTTTTTTTTTTTTTGATTTAGTATCTTTATCCTTTAGCTTATGCAGATGTTACTGATGTTATTGCAATTGTTGCTTTTTTATTTATGTTAGCTTTTAAAGAAAACATTTTATAAATAACATTTACCACACATACGCACGCATGCCATGCATCGAGCATATATATAAAATATGTTCCACGCTCCCACTTCTGAAAGCTGAAACCATTTTATTGAGTAAAGTACTTTTTCGGTTGGCAAGGACATAACTACACTGATTAGCACCCTCGCACATATCACGCAATCACGCATACACACAATCAACGAAACTAAAAAAATACCACTAGAAATAAAGCTGAGCTGACTTACGCTGCTCCACTAACGCACAATTCTATAAATGTACAACCGATGTATAAACTTTTGTGAATTTATTTATTCCGTTGTATTTTCGTTTCATTTGTGCTATTCAGTGTGTTCGTTCAATGGATGGATACATGTCTGAGTTCATGCTTTCCAACACTTGTTTTACATTCTGTGAGAAATCAGACAGTCACGACCACCACTACCACCATCACCACCACCACCCCACTCACATTTATCCTTTTACTCACACCAAGTAGTCAATCAGTAAGCCCACGCATTAGCTGATTACTTCATGATTTACTTACTGGTCGTCATCAATGTTGTCAGTGCAAAAATGTACTTAAATCGACGATTAAGCTTAACTGTCATCGGTTTAAGTAGTTGTCATGTATCCCTCAGCCGTTGAAAGAGAGTGCATGTGATGTAGACACTAAAGTGTTTGATTCAATAAATTCAACTCTCAACACTTTCACATCACACCATTATCCGGACAATGCCATCTAAGCATCTCACCTCTCCCTCTCAGTTAGGTTTTGATTATTCACTTCCTCCATTTTCTACCTCTTATCCTTCTTTATTCATGACTTGCCGGACAGATTCTATTCTTGTTTTGTTTTTTTTTTTTTTTTTTTTTTACTTTCTCCACAATTTCTATTGCACCCTTTGACAGTTAAAGTTTATAAACCTATTTATTGTCGTTTGCTTGTTGTTCCGTTTACAGACCTACTTTCCCGCTCTCTCTCCGTTCCCATCCTCGCCCATCCTCGCCCTCGCCCATGTTGCCTTTTAGTGGATTCAGCTTATTTGCGACATTTAGTGGCGCGTGTTATCATCATGATATCTCGGATTAGCGAACTTTTTGTGATGCGATGCTTTCTGTTTCTGTTTGTTGTTGTTTCTGGCTGTTGCCGTTGTTGTGCCTGTTAAATTGTTGTCGTTTGTTGTTATCGCTGTCTTCAGGCTATTAGAATAGAAAACAAGGATTTATGTTACAAATGCTCTCGTTTTCTGTATTCATTTTTGTTAATTTTGAATCATATTAAAAAAAGGGAGCATAGAAATTAATTAAAACCTAAAGGATTTCTTCGTATAAGCGATTGTAACTTACTTTGAATGTAAAAAGCATTTCTATGAATTTTGTTCTATTTTTTTTACGCTTCAGGAAAGCAAATCGTCTAAAAGTGAGAACAAAAAATTCTTTTGAATGTTATGCAACTTTTGTTAGCAATAAAATCCACCCGATTACGTTTTCATCAAAGCATCTGAACAGACCGAGGAGTCTGTACACAAGAATGCACCAAGACAGAGAGTACTAGAGATAATATTAAAAATGTACATTGAAAACATCACCATTGCGGAAAGGTTTTGCTTAAAGAAAACGAGTTAAGGAAAACCAGTCCAAAAGTTCGTCGCATCAATTCTTTTCAATATTTTATAATCAAACTTTGGAAATACATGGGAAGAAAAGAGTAAAATAAAAACATAGAGGAACAACAGAGTCAGTCCGGGATGCCATAAAAAGCACAACCTCCAACATCCATTCCTCAACAAAAAAGTAATGAAATCTTGCAAACACTATCCGAAAAAGTACAGATATCTGAACCTTCTCAGATTCAACTAAACCATGAAATAACCCAGAAGGTACAGTTGCTTTAATCTTTCAACATCCATGCCTAAGCAGAAGATTGAGCCAGACATTGAAACTGGAGACGCATAAACCATTTGATACCAATCCTTGAGTAGAAGAACTAATGAAACCACCAATTTACTCGGAAGGTACAGATACTTAAGATTTTCCACAACTTCCTCCTGTACAACAAAGTGAAACCATCAAATCATTCAGAACTAAGGTACGCGCCAATCCTTCCAAAGCTTTGCATAAATAAAAGAACCACGAAATCGTTGAGAAACTGCGGTCATGCGAACTCAGTCACGACACGGAAACATACCCACAATCATGCCTAGAAAACATCAAGAAGGAAAAGACAAACAAACCGGTTCACAATCATGCCTAAGCAGAACCGCCGGTGAAGTTACGAAATAATTTGTCGAGAACGTATCCACCTGAGTCGGAAAACTTTTCCACATCTTTGTCCAAAACGGATAAAACAATGGAACCACAAAACCACCTAGAAGCTGCAATCGCTGTCTCAGAGTGTAGAGCAATGCGAATCCTCCTAAAATGCTTTGTTTCCTTGTGTTCCTTAAATATTTCCATCAGATTTATTTCAGTTTTTTAATCTATGCACAGCAGCGGGATAGTAGGGGATATAATTATGAAACCTAAAATGGATCATAAGAGACACAAATTCTTCTTGCAGCAACGCATTTAAAAAAGCATTAGCATTAAACACTTATTCAACGGCCCGAATAGTTTAATGATGTCTGCAGAAAAGTAATTTCGCTGCCGGTCGCCCAAACCAATTAAATCTCGTTTTCAGTGATGTAAGCAAAAATTTCTTATTGTTTACATCAATTTCTGATTTCTTTTTTTTCTTTATTTTATTTATTTTCAAGTCGATTGCTGTTGCTGCTCAGCAACAAAGAACAGATTAATTGAATTAAATTTTGATTTTAAATTGCATTTAATGGCATTTATGGGCTTTTGTGTGGTCGCTAAGTGTTCATTAGATGATGAAAATCAGCCCTTGAAACGTAAGCAGACTGTTATGATTTATTTATACAGACATGTAAATGAGTTTGTTAAACTTAAAATGAACGAAAAAGGGCAAAAAAAAAAAAAAAACAATCTAACGTTATATCCAAGAGTGTGACGGTCCGGCGCAAAACAAACATTTATGCATAACAACATAAAGAAAGAAAACGAAGAAGATGTGTAAAACGTTTCAATGTATTCGATAAATGAAAGAAACCAAGAAAAAAAAAAACCAAAAAAAAAAAATAAAGACAAAGAGCAGGATATTCCCGCCGAAGAAGAAGAGGGGAAAATGAAGTACATAAAGTAAACAATAGTTAATGCACAGCACGCAATACGTAGAGTAAACAAAATATCATATAACATATAAAAGACATATTCTGGTTAAATAAACTCGAAGGAGACGTAAAGAAACGTATGAAAGGCAAGACAATGAAATACAATGAAACAAATAGAAGAAAAGCTTCGAAAGACATTGTAAGACAAGACTGTGTAATAATTTTGTATTTTATTGTACTGCGTTTATTAAGAGAGTTAAAGAATGAATACCTACTCCCTTCGCGTATATTAAGTTTGTCAAGTGTTTGTGTGATTCATAGAAATATATAGATCACATACTGTACGCATCATACCGCGATCAGTGGCGTCAGCTTAGACTTACATGCTCGCTTACGATTCCATTTTTCAAACCTTAGCTCGAAGAGGAAATTTCGTGACAAATTCTTCTTCTTTTCATCTTAAATTGATTATATTGGTAAATCAGCAGCAACAATTTGTAGCTCCATCGAGAACTAGGAATGGACCCACTTTGTCAATGGAAGTGAAATCACAAGTTTACCGGGATTTCCAAGAGAAAATTTAATTTTCTTGATTATTTGAAAAGACGTTCGGATGAACTAATTAGTGTCGAATCGAGCCTTGATGGTTGGCCGTGCATTTCTGAATTGGAGATCACTACGTTTTCTAAGTAATACAAACAGTTGACACGCTTGTCTATAAGGAAAGGTTCACCGATTATCTTACAGGGGCTTTACCGTTGCTCTGGTTCTCCTCTATACACTGAAAGGAAATTTCTGGCAAGAAAGCAATCAATTGTCTCTGCTTAGAAATTACATTTTTAAGATGAAACCGAAGAATTTTTCTTACATATTTAAACTACCGTTGAAGATGTAAAGAGTAAATTCCCGGTGAAGAGTAAGCTCCTCGTTTTTCAAGGCATCTTATTTGAAAGTTCATTTCTATTAATCATTATATGAAATGTCGATCGTGTGGTCTACTGATTGGCGCACTCGTTCAGAAATTGGACGATCGCCTAATCCGTTACCAACAGGCTACTCGAACATGTTCGTGCACTAAGCCGTGAGTACAGTGATAGTATGTGAATCTCCGATTATAAATAACTATACCTTGCTACCTATCCAAAATAAGTTCTTTCATCAAGATTGATCTCAATGTATCGAAAGACTTGTGCGAGGCGAGCAGTTCCCTACGGAAGCAATCTGCAGATATAAAAAATTTCAATTATTTCTTTTCCCAAATTTTTTTTCCCTACCTTTTCCTGTATTAAACTAAACATCATCGGGTCTTCTCGTTAGGGTTCCCCTGGCTTTTTCACTTCTGTGAAGTTTTAAGTTTGCTACTATTGGTTCCACTTGGATTATGTTATATCTTGCAAAAATATGGCACGGTGAGCACTACTGTCACTGTCACTATTCTCTCAATATTTTCTTCTATTTAAACGACAAAAATGAATCAGTTTCCAGTCTCAAAAAATGCAATCAATTTCACTTTGTTTTACAAGGCTTTCCTCTTCCTTTCCAGGTTTCAAACGGAATGAGAAGAAAGGTTTATAAACTCGATCTTGCTTCATATTGTTCATACTGTTCACTGCTGAGATCACGATTTGCAAGAAAAAAAAAGAAAAGGAAAAGAAATAAAATAAAAATAAAACAAAACGCTTGATACCGGCCTAACTTCCTGCGTACCTCTGCTAGTCCGCTTGTTTAAGTTTATGCCTAATTTATGGAACCAAATTCTTTTCATAATCGAGTAAAACTTGTCAGTAACTTATGCAATTTTCGCTTTACTTGCAAGTATCGAGGTAGCTGTAAGAGCAAAGGGCAACTAGACTGACTTCCACAGGTGGATTGAACCAAAAACGGGAAGGCGCGGACGGTAAGGGAAAATTAAGATCGCATACGTTTGATGAGATCTCTGGCGTTAACCAAAGAACCAGATTATCTCGCAGACGTGTTTGAGAACGGAAATGGAGTAGATGGATCGATGGAATAAGAGGAACGAATCCATTCCATGTCCAACTTTCAACACAGCCTCAATGATGTAACGTTTTTCTAGACGTGTGTGATCTCTCTTCTTAAATCATTTAAATCTTTTCTACCCAATACCGTTAACGCTAGTAACATCTAGCCTACCATGGACAACATATACATCAACTTGTCGTAGAACGAAAAAGGAACACCATATAATTGATAGAACATTCTTGGCGATTTACTAAAATGGAGAATAAGGCAAATAGCAACTGGAACCGATATCATTAAGCAATTACATTATATTTTGCTTGCGCAAAGATAAAAAACTGCTCTGAGACACATTTCTCTACAATTAACTTCCCTGAGTTATTTGAAAATTTTGTCATTCGATCTAAGAGGAATTACGGAGTTAACATATCGGGAACTGCTGAAATGGTAAAAATTAAATTTTAAAAAATTGAAAAGGACAGATTTCTTACTTCTGTGTACCCTGGCCTGGAGGCCAACTAAAATCTTTGCAAACGAACTAAACAATATGAGAGGAGTAAAGAGGAAATTAAAGCAAGCGGGCCCTAAATTATAAATATATCTATGTTTGCACTTTTGTTAAATGTTTCGTTGTCTCCTTCAAGCTGATGTAGAAATAATAGAAAGAGTAACCTTCTGACCACATTTTGAACATTTGGACCAGGAACTGTTTTCTAGTTGGCATACGATCGATACGAATCGATTCATTTATTATCCATATTGTTTACTCGTACCTGACACATTTCCAAGTCCTGATATAGCAGGAAGCAATGCTACGCACGCTAAAGCACCCACAAGAAGCATTGATGTGTCGTTGGTAACCAATGCAAGAATAGAAAACATCTTTTCGCCTCGAGCCAAGTCAACTAACTTGCAAGAGTACCCAAACTCCTCTAACATGCAATGAATCGAGCACGCAAACCTATGCAACAACAGCGACTACGTAGATGTGGGTAAGAGTTTGGCCATTGTGTTTACCAACCGACAGCAAGCGAATGCAAGCAAGCAACCAAAGCAACAGCGAAATGCATAGCAAGAGAAAAGAAAACTGAAAATAGTAACTCACGTTAGTTAAAAATATATATATACATACGTATATATTTTTTTATTATTGAAAAGTGAACGAACACATGAAGAAGACGACGCCAAAAACTCTACGTAGAAAAAGATGGAAAAAACTTCATGTCATGTCTGCCCTTCTCCAAGCTATTGCTTTTTAGAAGCCATGTGAGAAACGACGTGACAACCAACTAACTAACCAAACGACCGACCAACCGACAAGAGAAACCTGTAAATTTATACCAAAACAAAGGCAAAAACATATCAAAACCTGGTCATACGAAGCTCATATTGTGGTTTGTTTCACTACTAGAATGTTATAACTACACAAACATATTTACACAAACACACATATATATATATATATATATAGTATATATTTATTTGTACACTTTTATATTTATTTTGCGTGTTTATCTGCTTGTGTGTGATCTGTGTACAGGGAAAAGTAAAATAAGTAATAAAAAAAAAAAAAAATAAATAAAATAAATAATAATAAAAATAAACTAAGAGTGCAACGCTGAGCATTTAAAATGTGTGACGACATAAACCGGCTTTTAGCGCATTCGGTCGTGGCTTTATGATGCTTTTGATGAGAGATATCCGCGTGCATATACATAGACACGTAAGAGCATTTACAGATGTGACAGACTACAGACCCACTATACACATTTCTAACGCGTTTTTATTGAAAAATTTTTTTATTGCTTGACGCTCTCTTCTCTCTTTCAGGTGTTCTTTGTTACCTTACAAAAGCGTCACCGAATGTAAAAATCAGAAAAAAAAACAAGGCAGAAAAAAATGTTAGATTGTATTTTTTCTTTCTGTTATTTACTTATTTATTTATTTATTTTTTTTTTTTTTTTTTTCTATTGCCCGAGTTAGTTATTATAGGAGCCAGTAACCAGTGAAAGACTACAAAGAAAAACAATCACGGACTCTTTTGAATATTTATTCGTATAAATAAGCGAAACATTGTATATATAACTTTACATATATATATACATAAATACATATATACGTGTATATATATATCATCATTATATAGATTTTCATAGTCACAATATAAAATATAAATTATCAACACTTTTGCTTCATTTTCACATTGCTTGCGTGTACACGTGTGGGTGCAGTGCAGATGGCTCTGTTGCAGTGAGTTCGAAGTTTAATGTAATGTGGTGCGTACGTTGGCAACAATTCGCGTCAAAAAGGAATTAATAAAAAGTTATAAAAGCTAAAGGCAAAATAAAAAAAAAAAAAAAATTTGCTACAAAAAGTTTGAACGTGGATTGACTCTTTTCAGCAGCATCTACTTGGGTGCATTAGTCTGGTACTTAGAAACGTCATTATTTGTCTTAATATTATTTATGTTTGCTTTCAAGCTTTTTTAAAGGGGTTTGGTTAAGCCGCTTGTTAACAAAGTACGTAACACCTATTCTATAAAATAGAAATAATTTCGATGAACAAAAAATTCGAAACATCGAATATCGTTATGCCCTTTTTTCACAAGTCGGAATAAAGCACACTTTCAATCCATTCGTTGCCCGTCTCATAGTCAATGAAACGAAATAAACGAAAACAAAAGAAAAAATAAAGAAAATGAGAAAAGGATTTTATCAACAATTTATAAGGAATGGTGAATTTCTATATATGTGTATTCATGTATCTGTACATTTATATACCTATATATCTGTGTAACTTTGTTTATGTATCTATACATGTATGTGGCTACGGATTTATGAATTTACTTATCTCTATAACGAAAGGGCTTCATATCTGAGTATGTGTATACCTCTACGTCTCTTGACATCCATGTATCCAAGTATATACTTTGAGGACCCCAAGAGCCCATTGATTGAGAACTCACTGATCGGACGGGATAAGCGAATCAAATAATGACCCCCTAAGATTTTATCAGAAAGTATGGGATTCAAAGAACTGATGCGTTTCCTCCGGCTTTCCGTATTCTACAGTACAACGGCTTATGGATCACGCCGCATTATTTGTCCAGATATCTGAATAGCAGATTTCTATGCACAGACCGGAGAGATGAAAAACGTGGCGACTCTCAGATACTTTTTTTATCCGAAAGTTGGTTCTATCGTGCGAATTTGTTTTCATCCTCGACCAGTTTTCTTCTTCTTTTATACGCACTAGCACGACATATTGGGTACCTTCGTTAATCCAGTAAGAAAATTTCAGAGACTTCGTAAAATATCCACATCCCTCGTTTATATCAAATTTGAAACTCTCTGTGTCCGTTTGCCACTTATTCTAAGGTCTGTGATAAATATTGTCTCAGTGGCAAATAAAGCTTTTGCACACAGATTAATGTTGAAAATGGACCAACTCGATTGAAGGCACGCCTACAATATAGTACAACACAATCTGGGAACATCTTTAGTTTTTGATTTTCATGCTCATTGCTAACAAACTACACAAGTTATACGATCAAAATTTTCAAGCGTGTTCTATAAAGATGGTAAAAATCAGCCACGCCCACTCAATGTAATGGAGTATGAAAATTTAGTTTTCCTCTTGTTTTTAGCCCCTCAGTTCCAAACTAAGTAGGCCATCATACATAGGATTTAACACCAAGATATTGAGTATGGAATGTCATGACACCTTTGCTCTTATCTTGTGTCGTGACCTACATCGTATTGCACAATTCTGTCTTGCAAATAACTGCATATCACATGAAGTTAACACAAGTTAACTTTCGATTAACGTCTGTTTTTAAATCGCTTGAACAACAAATTATGGAAACACACATAACTTTACTTGGTGTAGATCACGAGAAATAGTCAGAGGCCATGCAAAGCCTCTCAATCCTTCATACGCGACAAATATAGAGATAGCAATCTGAAGTCCATTGCATTTTTCCACGGGGCTTTTTAGCAAATAGAGAATGGTTTTCAATACCACATGACGTACACACACCCGTAATGGCAAAGAAGTGAATTAGGTGTCAACGGTTTTTACTTTAGTTTTCCATATCAATCAGAGATTTTGCGCCTCTATCGAGCAAAGTCATTCCATATTTAAATATATATAAAGATGGCCTATTAACAAACCTCTCTGTGCGTGTAATGCGCTCATTTAAGGTGATAAGATGGCAGGTGTCATAAGTTAACTTTTTCTCAATTGTTTTGACCTCCTATTGTGATGCATTGTGATCCATGTTAAGTAAAATGTATTTAGAAAAAAGGAAAATACAAATCTTGCAAACTTTTTATGCGAATGTATTTCTCGTCAATTTAATAACAATAACATCTGAACGCTGATGTATGTTCACACAGCCTTCACTATTTTCTTGCATAATTTCTTGAAAAAAAAAAAAAATGAAAAAATGATGGGAACTAAGCTTATTGTACTTTATGACCTTACATTGGGGTCAAATTAGACGAATGTTATTAAATGTTATCTGCAGAAAAAAAAAGAAAAAAACTTAAGATTACAGTAATCATTTTCAGTTAAATTTTTAAATATTAAATTTAAGCAAATGTTCTCACATCGTGGAGTTTGCGTGCGTAAAGAGTATTAAAAATTTTCTAAACAAAAAAAAAAAAAAAATTTCTTTATATAATGGCTTCGTATACAAAATAATGCTGTTTTTTCTTTTCATATTTCACGTAACTTTTACCCTAAAACTGAACTCCCCTTAGACCGACTTGTAAGACACGGAATCATTTCCCTCTTGGCTTTCATATATGTTCGCATTCATTTTTATGCAAAAAAAAAAAAAAAAAAAAATCATATTTAATATATCGAATCACTCAAATACGTAAAATTTCTTATTCTAAAATTTTTACTTTTTATTATTCTTTTCAACAAAATGTGTACATACATGCATATTTATATATGTGTAGGTATAAACTTTGGTTGTGACCTTTGCTTTAATGCAATACAATAAATATTCTCCAGCATGTACAGCATATTACGCAGTACAATACACTGATGTATACGCAGATACTTGGTATGCTCTTATTTCTTACGAATAGACGCAATTGCTTGGCTTAAAAACGATATGAAACAGAAAACGAAAAAACGAAAAATAAATAACTTTTTGCATATTTCTCCCATATTTGTTCTCCTTTCTTTTTTTTTTTTTTTTTATTGTTTTGCTTTAGATATGTATTTAGGTAGGATTACAAGTATTATTGGTATGCTTTGTATTAAGTTTCGCATGAATTCAATCCTAAATGCTGTTACTTTAAAAATGAGAGACGAAAGATTGAATATCGTAAACCCCGCGCACACATACCCACACATAAATCCGTTGGAGTATATTTCAAATTTGTATGTGAATATGGATTTACACGATGAACATTATACACAATGTTGAGAGAGAGAGAGAGAGCATTAAATATGTTGCCCGGCTTTGGGGCTAATTGATCAACATGTTGCTATTAACCTAAAATGCTTATAAAACATATGCAGTCACATCAACATGTTTGTAAGCGAATGTAAAGCGTATTATAAAAGGATAAGAATCATAAAAATTTATTTTTTACTTTCAATGTTTTTATTATTCTTCTTAGTATTTACTGCTACAAATATTTACAAATATTTCATATTTTCCCCCAACATTTATTGCTTAAGCGCACGTAAAAAGTATATGTTATTTGTTTTTGTAACTGGCCGCGAAAAAATTAAATATTAATGGAAAGAAACTTCGCAACCAATTGATTGAGAAAAGCAACCGAATGCCAACGTTTCCTGATAAATGCATCAGCGAAAGTTCATCCAGAATATTACGCCTGGTCACTTAAATATTTGCACTACACTTTACATCTGCGGATATTGCATATATGTAAAAGCAAATGAAAGGTATTGCTTGCTACCTTTGGATGATGACACAATAACTTGTAATAGTTTAAAGGCATAAATGTCAAAATGTATTTAGGGTCATGCTCTACGGAGTTATATATATAGATGTTTATTTATGTGAAGATATTTACTTGTTATAATACATGTTTACGTACATTTGCAGTTTATATAAGAACGGCCGCGATTGAGGCGACATTTTCTCTCGTTTTTGCTTTATTCGAAAATTCTTTACCAAAAATTTTTAAAGCGTGAGCCAACTTACTCCGATTTAACATTTGCAAGAAAAACTTTGAAATAAATGTGTACTTCAAAATAACATCTATCATCAACTGCGAAGAGTCTTTAGGAAAGACGTCCTACCACTGTATTGAAGTCACTTGCTAATAGACCATTTGTTAATTTGTGATATTTTTTTCTTTCAGAAGAAAGGAACGATTCGAATAAACTTTATTGGAAAGCGTATCGGCGTTCCTCACAACAGTCGCGTTCTTTTAGATTCCATCACGTTTAAAGTGCGATTAACTGACGACTATTAATATTAACTTCAGCAATTTTTGGAACATGTCAAGGTTTGCATCGAATTCGGTTAATCTAGATCTCCATATGATCTTTTTCGATCCACCAATGAAGAGAGGGATGTGTTACAATAAGCTCGCCTTCCGCCTTCTATACACAGAAAGTTATATATATATTATATTATACATACATTATTATTTCGTCGTCTTCGGGGCAACTTAGTAATTGATCTGCTTAGGCATAGTTAGGCATGCTTAGGCATAGCCTACCCAATAGAAGCACGACCACAAAGTTGATATATCCGGGTTCAGTTTCTGGTACCGCAGACCGTGCTTTAGTTATGATTGGCCCATGTGTGGTCATAATGAAAGTTTAACTGTTAAAAGCATAATAGCTACCGATCGATATACATGTTAGATTGCGGCCACCGTCTGCCCTTCTTTGTCCCTGATTTTTTTCATGACCACATATTCACACATCAATTTAATACAATTATTAAAGTATCAAAAACTGTACGATCTGCAACGTCCTATATATGAAAAAATAAACCTACTTCGGCCCCACTTATCACAATAAACTTGAACGTCATTTCCTTATTTCGGATGGACTTTCACCATAAAACATTAAAGATTATGCTTTGTTTTATCATGGAAAGGCTTCTTTTGAAAGAATACTTATATGGGAGGGGATTTAAAAAATGGATCCACCCTCGCAAAGTTTTTACTATTCAATTAGTATAACGAATTACAAATTATTTTGGATGTGTGTTAAGAAAAATTTAAAAAATAATTTTTTTCTTTTGTCATAAAGATGGTACGCTTCAATTCATTTCAAACTGTAGCTTAATTGCACATGAATGCCCATCAGAGGGATGGACAGGCAAATCTCCGTAAAATAGGAAGTAGACTTGCGGAAATGCTTCCGAATCGATTTGTGTAAAAAAAATTTGAAAACACAATACAATGTTCACTTACGCATATGCTTAATATAATTGAAGAAAAAAATCTTCTCTTATCAACTGCGATAACTTGTGGTTATAATAAATATAAGGAAACGAAGTTAGAGCAAGAAAGAGAACTTCACGCGCTGAAATTTAAATCAATAAATTTAGTTCATTACTTAAACGTTTGTATGCACATCTTTAAATTCTTGACATAGAAAATATTTTAGAATTTTTTTCTTCTTTTCGCCGTTATTTGTATCTCTCTTTTATTCTCCAGCATGAAGTCCTTTTGAAAAGCATGCATATGTGGTTTCCTCGCAGTAATAAATTTTAATTTCCACACACGCTTACTAACAGCGCCGACGACAGACAGACAGAAATGTAGTAATGCGTGTACAGAAACTCATACATATACACATACATTTGCATATATATATGTGTACAAATTTTATGAATTTTCTTTAAAAGTACGCGGAAAAGTTTTATGCATATTTTTTACTGTCTTCTCATGAACACCAACATGTATATGTAAGAGTTTGTCTTTTCATAGCTAAAAGCACAAAATTTTAATCTGTTTTTCTTTTAAGCCACATTCGCACACACTTACACAGATTTAATATAAAATATGCTCGTATTGGGATACATTTTGTGAAGCTCTCTCTAGTAAAGACTGCATGTATGTATATACACGTAACTATATGCATACATGCATATATATACGTTTTATATATACATGCAATCAGGGTACGTACTTGTTGTAAATACAAACACCTACATATAACAGCATTAAGCGACAGTCTTTCTGCCACCCATACCCCCACAAAAGGCAACATAAACACACACAAGCCGCAGGATACACAAGCAACCAGCACAAAATAATCCAATCTTGAGCATCTCTAGACCACTTATGTTAATGTATGCTTTACAATGATACAAACCTACGTCGCTTACTCACACACGCACACAAATACTAAAACCGTATTTGTGTAGATATGCGGCATACCAGCGTCATCATAAGATTTTTTAACAGCCAACAAGCCATTGAATCGTTGAATCGTTGGCACAGGCAGCTGCGAGCCAGCTTTTTACTGCTCATTATCTGTATCATTATTATCATCATCGTTATCTAAGCGCATAACATTGTCTGTTTTATAAGACTGGCGCGCGTATATTTGTGTGTATGTTACTATATGTAGGAGGCAGTTTCACTCTTTCTCTATAGCTTGCATTGGATCTCCCATTCCTATAAACCAGTTTTGTTAACCAAAAAAACTAGAAAATAAAAAAAATGAAAAAAAAAAACGAGAGACGAAGAAGAAAAACGCATCCGCCTGTAACGTCTGCTCCGTATATAACATAAACTTGCAAATGCGTTGCATTCTTGCGCTCATTCATTCATTCATTCATTCATTCAGTCATTTACTTTGTTATGCAGACATTAACTTGAGTCACTCGGTTAGCTTGAGTAGTCTGTCCGCCCAGCAGGCCGTCGCTCGCTGAAGGTTTATTTATGTTTATTTCGACTCTTGCCCGCTTTCCATTCCTCGTCGTTTTTGGCTACTTTTTGATTCGAAATTTTCATTTCCGTCCTAGTTTTTTATGAAACTTTTTTGATGAGAACATATTTGAGATTTCTTTTTATATACATCCGATATTAAAAAGAAGAAGAAAATAATTTAAAATATCGCTTCAGATAAAATAAATATTTTCCAAATAACAAAATAAGACAAAAAAAAGAAAAAGAAGAGAAGAAGAAAAAGAAAAAGAAAAACTAAGTAAATAGGCAAACATATCATTTCATCGTTTGTTGCTTCATAAATAAATTAAAGAGAACTTCAAAGGAAATTGAAAACATCATCATCATCATTATCGTCATAACACCATCTCTTAGCACTCAACGAAGCTATATCTAGGGATAAACATTAAATGAAGCCTTATTCATACGATATGAAACGTTAACATGCACACACACACACACACACACACACATACACACAACTAATGTCAATAAAACATTTAAAGTGCAACTGAAATGTTCTCAAACATAAATCTGCTTCAACCTTTTGGGTTTATAGATACGTCAAAGCTTCAATTGAATAAATACAAATGCAAGTTCCGATCTCAAAACTTATTGGAAATGATTGCATTATTGCCCTGCTGTCCTTCCATTGCCACTGGTCTACGAACTGACACTTTTGATGTCAAGTATTATGGCACACTGTTGAATTGTTCGATGGTTTGCTTGTGCCTTTGAATATAAACTTCTTACGAATGTTTTCGCGTTAAACGGTTATTGAAATGAATCTTTTCGTCTCGAATAGCTCAGAAGACAAAAGAGAATAAGCCGCGGGGTACATCTTGAAAGTAACTATTGCGACATAAGATCTACTTAAGCGGCTTGTGGTTAATTTCGATATTTTCGTTTTGAGGGAAAGCTCGGACACCTTGTGTCTACGGAAGGTAAGATCCCTCCCAGGCCAGTAAAGTACTTCCACCAGGTTCAATCATTTTCTATAAGCACTGCACACTACGTACTTAATGTTTGGAGTATAAATGCTTTGCCATCTGATAGGATTCTGTTAACTTTGGCGTCATCGTACAATGATATAAATTCTCGTAAATAGCAAATGCTTGCTGATGATAACCAAATTTTACAAAAGAGGCCATCCTCTCCTGCTAACTGAGCACCAAAAAATATTGCCTCATTCATCATCTTTGCACGCACGAAAATGGCCAAAGCCAGGAATAGAATGCTTTACTTATTAACTTTTCGCGTACATAATTTTTTTTTTTTTTTTTGCATGTAACGTTGACTCTAGATCGACCAGGAAATTGATGTAAGATATACAATGTCGATATTAAATCGAGATAGGAGTGTAAAGGGTTAAGTTTATTAGAGTTTTAATTTAATTTCATATTACTCATCCCTCCACTACTCTGTATGTCATCTTGTCTTCTCGCGGTGAGGCATAGACAAAATTTTTGTGTGGCTCAAGAACAATTTTCTAGCGCAACTTCACATTTTGACACTTAATGCACTTTCCGCGAATTTTTGGAAACTATTCTTTTTCGAAATGCGAAACCGATACGTAAACGTAACGAAAGTCTACTGATTGTCGCGGGCCCGAAGTCTCTTCATTGGATTCTTTCTCACCACAGATTTTTCAAAACTCAAGAAGAGGCATCTGGTATGTTCCCAAGCTCAGCGAGCATTTCTTTACCCCGCTATTTCACGATAGAGGAAAGAAAAGACTCTTGTAATAAATTATTACAATCCCATCCGTGAAGTTTAGTGACAACAAAAGCTTGTTGGACTTACATTAACGTACCCTACCCCATTTATGGTGTAGGGTACAAAGTTATGTTAAATTTGTGGCGATGTGAGCTACACCCAGAAGGACTTGAGATAAACCGATCGGTTCAGAATTAATTTCTGCGACTATGTTAGCTCGTTCGTCCATCTGTCCGTCTTGTTTCAACTTACAAGCCATTATTTTTCAGATATTTTCATCATATCTAGTAGGCTGAAATGTTTTGATGCAAGGACGAATGCTATTTTACGCAGGACCACATTTTCGATCACTTTCGTTATAAAGCCTTATTTTGAAATAACGTTATAGGAGATGTAGGATATTTAATGGTGGGCTGTAGCTCATTATAGTATTTTTACTTGTTTTGTTTAGTGTTAAGTAAAAATTTCGATAATAGTAGCTAGCCGCAGGATGCAGTGATATTTTGTTTAAATCAATTGCCAAAGTTTTAATGAAGTTTGCAATCGTGTGTGAAATACGTACAAATAAATAAATAAACAAAGCAAAATTATAATTGGAATTTGAATCTTGGCATATGCATATAAATATTTCATTGGATTGTTTTTGTGAATGTTAAAAAGTCTAATCTATTCACCGTAACATAACGACCATGTACATCGTCTTCCATATTACTCTCAGAAAGCGGGATACAGAGAGCATTCCTTGAGTAGCTTTAAAAAGAACATAATTATGTGCCTTCCTAGAATTAGTGAACGCTTGCTTTGGTGTGAATTGCTTGAAATTAATCCATACATGAAATGGACTTAGGTATAACCTATTGGGCTTTCCTATATTCATCATGTGTAATGTGATCAAACAACATCAGATGTACTTTAGTTTATTCTGTACTCCTTTAGAGAACGTCCTTCAACGTGCCGTAATGTTGTTTACAACCAAACAGTTTGAGTTATTTATTTACTACAAATTACATTATCATCCAGTGAAGAGTTGA
>CCAG010007209.1:0-37175 GCA_001077435.1 Glossina morsitans morsitans | reverse complement strand
AAGAATGGTCAGACCAATAGATGGCCAGACGGACATAGTATAAAAAAGCGTATTTTTAACAAGTTTTTTTTGGAATCGAAGAAAGAAGAAAGATTTAAAAAAAAAAACAAGTAAAAAAATTGTATCCTGTATACCCATCGCCGTTATCCTAAAAAGAGTTAAAAAAAAGGGAGAAGACGTCTATGCTCTACAATATGGAAGGGGGGGCGTAATTTATATAGTGTGCGTGTTGTAGTTTATGAGTAACAAGCACAAAATACGGAAAGCAGAGATGTGACAAGTGGGCATTGTAGGCGTGTCCTTTGGGCGATATCTTCGTTTTTGCGAAAGGGCGAATGTTTATCACGGACATCACACAGTTGCACAGACGGGCAGATTGACAGATGAACGGACGGGCAAACTGAGCAAGAATTTTATATATAATCTATGGAGGTATTTGGAGCTTGTTTCTGTGCTTTATAAAATTTTCGAAGAAAGCTTAGTAAATTTTTTCTATTTCTGCACCAGTACTACAGCAGCAACAATGAAATATACGTTCAAGTTTTTATAAGTTTGTCTGCTATAGTTTATGAGTGAATGAGCAAAAAAGCAATTTTTTATTTGCTTTCAAAAAATACGCGTGTCCTCACTTTGCGTAACACTATAGGCATATCCTTTGAACGGTTTGGATCATTTTTAATACCAATCTGCGTATAAGAACTTCCAACGTTTGTGCCAAATTTGCCGTCGATAGCTTCTATTTCGCGGCCAAGAGTATGTTTACAATAGACATTATACCGACGGACAGATGGACAGACCGACATGCTTAAATCGATCAAGAATTTTATGCTAATCAAGAGCACATATACACCTGGGCGTTTTTGAGGCTTCTTTCTGATCGTTGCAAACGTTTCGACAAAATGAATATAGTCCTCATCCAGCGGTAAAACACCAGCTGCTAATCTGTCAAGACATCTTAGCATTTATTTAAAGCAGTAAAGGCGATGGAGTGGAAATATGTGTCATAAAGCTTGGAAATCACTGCAGTAAACACAAACTATACGCGATTGTAATGGAGTTGAGCTTTATAATTGTTTCGTATCGAGAGATTTGCAAACGTGGATGCAAACGTTTTTCCATCGCCCTCTAACTCTTCCATGTGCGCTGCTTTATATCTCTAAGTTAAAGTTAGTGCCCGAAAATAAAATGAGTTAATAAATGTCCAAATAGAAGATAAGGAAGAAAGAAGCACTTACCCAATTTTCCAGCCTCTGTTCAATTTGAAATTCATGCACAGCATTGTTGTAAAATATTTTCTCTTGCTTGTTGTAGTTGGTGTTGTTGTTGTTGTTGTTGTTGTTGTGTTTTTTTTAATATGACACTTTGTTTAATTTTTTCTCATTTCTTTTCTTTAATTTATACATACATATACATACATTTATTGATATATATATATATATATATATATATATATTTATATATATGTATATACATGTGTTTAAGTAATTATTTATGTGTGTGCTTATGATACAATTACTAGCTCGTTTATTTATTACTGTGAAGAAGGCACAAAATATTTAACTTATAACATTCCACGCATAAGTATGTATGTATTTACAGAAAAATTTCTAACTTATACACGTTCAGCACTCATTCAATGAAGTCGCAGTTATATCAGGCGTAAATCTAAAGGTGTTGAAAATTAATGTCTAAATACAATTAAATTTTACTCAAGCAGCTGACATTAAGCACATAGCACGACGTGAGAAACGCAACGAATTAACTCCATGTGAAAAATGTGCACGAAACGAGCGAGCGAGCGCATTTAATAACTCGTCACTGTACAGCGTACAACCGTTACAATATGCGGAATTGTTGTTGGCAAAACTCAGTCAGATTAGTGCAGCTCTAATGAATTCTACTCGTATGAATGGAGAGTAGGTCAGTCGCTTCATTCACAAATCAAAGTCAAAGTCAGTACGCAGTGTTAATGGTAGAAAAAAAAAAAAACAACAAAGAAAAGTAAACAAAGCGAATAAAAAAAACGGATTATTTCTCTTAAAAAATTTCACTATTATCAGCGGCATCAACATCGTCTACAACAGATACTACCACCTAACGTGTAATTCATTATTATCATTACTCGACTTCTCGTCAATCGAATTAGAAAATTGTGAACTAGTAAAGCACTTTTTCTGCGATCGATTAAACTATTATAGGATGGATACTGAAACGATTTAAATCATTTTATGAATAATCGATGTCTGCCATAAATGTTATCAGCCTATCGAAGAAAAGCAATTGAACATAATACCTTCAGTTTTAATTATTAGACTGCTATAAGTATATTTTGAACGCGACTCGAGCTCATTGTCCAATTCGTTTCGAAAGATATGACTCAAGAATAAATCTGTCCGATTTTAGGTTTTTTTTATGCCAAATTTTTATGTGACTTTGAAAATTTTAAGAACCAATGCTAGTCCATGGATTAAAATGGATTCAGATGTTTAAGAGCATGCGCGCGAGTAAATTCGAGTGAGAATTTCATTCGACTATCAGTGTCAGTTCCGTTATCTTCATCTTATGCACTTGATTGTCTTGATATTTATTATCTTACTTATTGTGATTAACTAACTGATCAGAAAAACGAGCTTCTGAAACATCATAGTTTGTAAAACGAAATTTACGAACAAAGTATATCCGTCACGACACGACACGTATCTCTTTGTAGGCTTCTTATGCGTCTTTCCACTTTGGGAAATAAACTAAGAAAGACAATATATTCGCTCAGGGCTCCTGGCTTGTGCTCGAAATTTGATTTGTGCACTGGAAAGCGGAACGCTATTCATACTGTTTCATATGGATCGTATATCGGATTGTACGTACGTATCTTCTTCTTCTTATATTTGGATTTTCCAATTTCACACTGATATTTAACTAAATTTAAAAAATCTACGATTAAACTTTAAGTTTTAACTTGAAAACTTAACGATTCATTGATTGGAATTTAAATGGAAAATACTAACAGTTAACGGTTTTCGATAATTATGAACGAGTCTGTGAACAGATTTTAATAGCTTTTGAACTCAAAAGTGATAAGGGAAAATTTCAGCTCAAGTTGGTTTTTTGCGACAAGATTTTAAGCACATACAAGAAGTCGGTCATACGGACAGCCATGGGTAAATCTATTCTGCTATATTTCATTGAATATTGTAGTTGTGTGAGTATAAAGACTGAACTAATCAAACATACAGTTTTATATACATACTCGCCAATTATGGATGAGAGATATATTCTCACCGAGAACGAGGCGTCAGAAACCCTACAAAGTATTTATGATAAAATCCTGAATCGATTAAATAGTGCCCATCTGTGTGTCTGTCCGTGCTAAACTGAAAATATCGCCGATTGCTACTGAAAATGGAGACAAACTGATCGAGTGAGATACTCGTACAGTGGCACTTAAAATGAGAATATCTCTGCTTTCTAGATTATTTGCTCACTACTCCGAAACTATAATAGGAAGGCGATCGAAATTTTCTACAGGAATAGATAAAATTAGCCACACCCAGTCTATATTATAAAGTATGAAAGTTTAGTTTTTTCGCTTTTTTTTTCATCATTCTCTGTTAGAAGAAAGATGGCACACACGCACACATACGTATTGTCTATTGGAATATTAGTACGAAATGTACGATACTAACCAAATTTGCCTCGAAGGCAAGCAGAGACATCTTATGGATAATTAAGTAATCACGAGGATTATGCAGGAGATAATTAACTTTGATTCCATTGAGTTAAATATGAGAAGAATTTGTAGCTAAACAAGTGAGATAATAACAAATGCGATTAATTTTCTGCATATAAACTAAATGATATAAGAGCGTTAGGTAATCGCAGCGCAATGGGCAAAATGCGTGAAAATTTATTGAATTTATTGTTATTAAACGCAAGAGTAAAGGACGCAAACTTTATACAAAGTGTGCTTTCCAAGAATTTTTGATGTACATATGCCACATATATATTCCCATAATAGATACCGAAAATTAATGCAAAAATATTCTTTTGTAACTTCATTTTCCATAGCCGCCAATACAGTAGTAATAAGCACACACACACACACACACACACACACGCGCGCGCGCGCCCACACACATGTATGATTTAAACGATGTTTTTTTGTTCTTAATGGCAGGCGGCCATTAAGCCATTTTAAAATGTTATAAATGGCAATAAATACCAATCGAATGACAATGGCGGGTGCGTGTGAATGTGTCAACAACAGTTTCTTTTTTTTAAAACAATTAATAACAGCTTCATTTGATTGCAGTTACAATGATCAACTATTGCTTCAGCATATCCAAATGCACAGCTCACTCATCTTCATTCGACAAGACGGTGGTAGTGATTCTTTCAATTTTATCTTACTAAGCTTGACATTCAGCGACGGCTTGATTAAAAACCTACCATTCGGAAGTTTCGTTGTTAGCTCAGTCAAATCCTTGCCATACCACGCCTCATCATCATCACTTGTCTGATTTTCTTGTTCATAGGACCGGCGGCATATTGCCTTTCAAAAACAACCCAACGAAACTAGAGAACTTTTTATTTTCTAGTTGATATTTTTTCCTGTGGGACATCGCGCATGCACTTGTCATTCTATTTATAGTAAATTTGAAAACATTTCTTCGTAAGAAAATTTCAATTTTCTAAATATTTTGAGTGGATCATACATGTTTTCATATATATATCGGGTACGCAACTCAATTTCCAGTCTTGGTCGGTTTTTTGCAAGTTTCATTCCAGTACAAGCAACCATTCAAACAATTATCGGTTTTGGATATAGGACTAGCTTGAGAGTAGCGCAACTCGTGTAAAGCATATTCGTAAAAAAGAAATGACGAAATAAGCGCAAGTCCACCATATGATTATATTTAGCGTGAACACTTTGTAATAAGTTCCGTCAAAAAAAGTTTCCAAAAGATTTGCTTAAGTAGTTTTCACCACAAAGCGTTAGTATTAGCTTCGGAATCGATTTGATTATGTTCGGCTCTCACAAACTCACAAAAATTAAGACAAAATTAGCTGAAGCTACGATAAGCCCACTGAAAATTAAACAAATAAAAAAGACTTTGTGCGCCTTAGGGCAAATCCTGGATTCCCCTCTGATTTAAGTCAATGAATATAAAAAAAAAAAAAATCTGAGTCTGATTTTCGTTACCTTTTTTCTCTTTTTCATAAGAAATAATATCGAGTTCATTGGAGAACAAATTGTGCTTTACTTGTAAGACAAGGTTATGTTCGTCTTTTACGGATGCACGCAACATCCAGACGGTCTTGAGAAAGATCCATCTTTTTTTATCTGATATTTGACGACGTATTTTTCTATTCAGGGTAAAGATCGTAATTTTCAAAATTTCCTCATGATATTTATCTGACACGTCGATGTTGCTTTGGGTGACCTTTCCCGTTATGAAGCAGCCTTACTTTGAAGAAACTGCAATACACAGAAAAGATTGGAAAGAAAATTTGGATGCTACGGAAGCGTTTGTTGTATCTTTTTGTGCCATATAAACATTCTTACAAAGACTTACACTATACGATAATAAAATTTAATTTTATTATGAAAAATTTACTGTAGCAAGTTTGTAATATGGAAGATTTATTTTCCGAGTAAAAAGAGGATAAGTTTTCTTAAAGGTTTGATTTTCAAAATTTTGTAAAAAATTTATATAGACGGAGAAGGATGAAGGATTATATTAAACGGAGAGACGTCCGCTATGTTTAATTTATTATTTTATTTTTCGATCGTGTCCCCCTATAAAGTTTTTACCTGTTAAGCTTGATCTAATGAACCGAGCAAGCTCCCATTTGCCTCATTCTCTCATAAAAAATATCTTGAAAATTCGATTACATTTCTCTTAGCAATCGACCGTCTTTAGTTAATATGGATAACTAAGTCGGATTGACAAGTTCTTAAAGTCGTCTTCAAGTTCGAAGTTAAAAGCTCCTTCTCTCTTTATACGCACTCCATAATTTTTTTCTTGCTTGAACGGCATTTTCACAAGTAAGAAAAGTTATATATTTGGCGGGAATCGAATCTCGTATAGCCAACACCATTAAAGTCTTTAGCGCCCCTCGTTTTTGCTCATTAGCATAAAAATTTACTTCACCGAAAGGTATTGCTAATAAAGATTAATCTACCGCCGTCATAACATCCATCATAATTAACGCATTTTGGCTTTTCACGTTCTACTCTCTAAACGCTTTTGCATGATATTCATATGGTTGTCATTTTTCAGAAAAAATTTTTCCACCATGTCGTGGTGTCCATCACAATTACATCATAACTAACACATTTGGCTCATCGCGTTCTACTCTCTAAGCCCTTTTATTTGATACCCGTATCGCCAATATTATTAAAGAAAAATTAATCCACCAGGTCGTGATGTCCTTCATATTTGCGGATAATATATCTTCACTTGAGGAATAATAAGCGTGAAAGATCGAAAAAGTGAAAAAAAAAAATTTAATTACTTGCGTGACTTTGCGTGAGCGTGGCCAATTTTTACCATTTTAGTACATAAATAGTAGAATAGTGTTTCGTAAAGCGAATGTAGAAAATTGCAGTCTTCTATTTTTTATAATTTCGAAGTAACGAGCAAAAACCCATAAATATTTGTTTAAAAAAAAACAGAGTTGCGTTCAGTTTACGCTCCACTGCAGACTTCTGTTCTGACCAATTTGGCCCACTTTTAATATCAACCTAAGGTACAAAAACTTCGAATGTCTTCACCAAATTTAAAGTCGATATCTTCATTTTGGAGGCCAGGAGAATGCCAAAAACAAACGCCACACGAACAGACAGACATGGCTAAATCATTTGACAATTTCACACCCATCAAGAATATATATATACTTTATAGGGTCTCTGAAGCTTCCTTTTAGATCGTACATACACTATGTAAAACAGCAAATCCTTCAGTGGTGGATGTGCTACTGTCCACCTTCCCTATTTCACAGAGCACCAAGCAACCACTATTGCTTCAAATCAAATAAATTTTTTCATAAACAAGCTGCGCTGTATCATGTAGCGGCTATAAGCAAATATTAGTATATAAGAACATTGTAGTCGATCGTGAGCGAATTTCTTATAGCCATCCCCGCGATACTACAAAATATAAGAAAAAGAAGTCAATTTTTATATACTATAATATTGGGTGGACGCGGCTGATTATTTCTGTTTTCAGAATAAAAGTAGAAATTTGTTTGGTGTATGTGTTGTAAGAGGCAAAAAAAAAAAAATAAATAAATAATCACGGATAACAGAGACGTTCGCGTTTTTTTTAAATAAACCTGTGGGCATTGAACGCACGTTCTTTGAAAAGTTTGAGTCATTTTCAAGTTCTTGTGCAACTTTATAGGCGATAACTGCATTTTTGCGAATGGAAGAATGTTTACCACAGATACCAGAAACAGTTTGACGGAGGGACATCCTTCGGTGCATTCCAAATTTGAAATCGTCTAAGAATTTATATACTTTATAGGGTTTGTGTATGAGTAGTAGGGGCAAAAAAGAAAACCCCAATATTATAGAGTATGAAAATTGACTTTTTTTCCTTTTTTTTTTTTAAGTCCTTTTTAGGATAACGGTGATGGGCATAAAAGATTCGATCACGTATGTAATTTTCTTATGCGTTTAATACCACGACTTTGGCCAAAATGCGACCTCTATAAGGGCAGCGATCATATTCATTTTCAATACAGTTTGTCCTTGGGTCAAAAACACCCGTTAATATCCCAAATTTCATCAAAAAATCCCAAAAAATTTCAACCCCACGGGCACATATGTATCCAGATATGTACAAATGTTGAAATTAATTACGAATATGGCTATAATAAAAAGAAGGTATACCTCGAGTCTGTCTGGACGTCACCTGCAATCGAACGAACTTAATATATATTATCCATCACAAGTGATGTAGTGATATAATTAGTGTTGCATATGGAACACAATTTGTAGAAAAAAATTGCTAAGAATTTTCAAGAATTATTGATATCACGAGTATAAAGTCTGGTCGTTATTTTCTCAACGTTATTCTAAAAACAGACTTTTTTTTTTTTATATCTTTCTATCTGACTGCAAGTGTTAGTGTTTCCGTAAAGACCAAGTTTTGTATATAAAGAATGTCGCAATATTTTTTAGTTCCTAATCATTGATTGTATTGTCCAAAATGGCTATTGGCTGTACTAGGAATAAATGCAACGAATATATAAATGAATTAATTTGCTTAGAAATATCGTTTCCGAGATTTATAAAATTTGTAAATTAAAACCATAAATGCACTACTCCCATGATGTGTTGTTACCTGTTTACTTTGATATAAAAAAATCCGCTATTAAATACTTGCTGTATACACAAATCTTAATCAGTTTGAAATTCGAATATATGCCGCACGTATGCACTGCCGTGCAAATAAATAAAAGCAGAAACATTTGCTAACATTTCGTGGAAATATTTAGCGGTTTTCCATGTTCAGCAAGAGAGGAACGAATTAATTCACAAAAATGTCAGCGGCGTGCGCAAGAATAAGTTTGCGAGTGAACCATTAAATAGATGGCCCCTATACGTGCACTATGGCCATGGAAATAGAAAAAGAAACTTCGCAGAATGGAGGAAGAGATGAGGGAATGACCGTAGCTTGTTGTGCGTCCGACCGGCAAGTGTTATGCGTTTACTAACTGAGCACGCAGCATCTAAGTGTCTTCTACCGTACTGAGAATTGAACTCGTGGTATATGGACATTATAGTCGCCCTTCTTAACTACTTGGCTATGCGCTAGCTAACGGCTAACGAGGTCAAATTACATAAAGCGGCCTGCAACTGCGGCAACGTAAAGCATAAGCCTTAACGGCCTTAGAAGTTGCCATTTTGAAATTAAAAACATAAAGGTCGAGCACGAAAGTCGATCCAGCTTAATGACAATCGATTGCAAGAAATATGAAATGCAAATCATGTGAAATCCTTTGGGAAATTAATTTCATTTGCACTATAAAGTTATGTCTAATTGAAAATGGGGGGCGTTGTAATAACAATAAGAATGTCGAAAGCAACAACAAAGTGCCATTAACATGTATGCAGTATGGTGCAAACCTCTGAAACTTATGAAAACGATCAATGTCAAAAGGTTCCAGCGAAAACCGTCCGTGATATATAAAAGGACAAAACAACATGATTTCCCCGGATGAGGAAGGTGACGTATTCAATCGCAATTAAACGAAAAATGCCAGTATATCCGCTATACTTAACAGATTTATATTTCTTCGATTTTCTTTCTTTACATATATGTATGTACATATACATATGTAATTTAGCTTTCAGTAAATGGCTAGATTCCTATCTTGTTTTGAAGAACAAGACACGCAATGGCTTGAGAATTGTTTACTTTTGAGCGACTTCTACTTTCGTATTATAATTTACGGAATACTTTTAATAGGAAAAAACAATGGAAATAAATTCAATTATCCTATTAAAAAAGCATTTGCTTATTTGCATAATTCCACCAAGAACGAAAAAAAAAAACGAGATTTCAAGAAAACCTTTTCATACCAATTTGTTTACAAAACAGAAAAAAAAAAATAAAAACAGGAACGATTACAATTTTATTAGCGATAAGCACTAATGACCGCTAATCTTTGCTTTTCTTTCTTCTTCTTTCTTATTGTTGGTGTTGTTATTGTTGTTGTTGTTGTTTATATTATTTATTAATGCACGTCACAAAGAATGTCGTATCAAGTGTGATAAAGAAGAGAAACAACAAAACGTACAAGATTTCCTTTTCTTCCTATTGTATAATAAAATTATCTCTGAAAGTTTTTCTCGTAAGATGTATTTAGTATTTAGCTCTTAACAGCAAAGTGAAAAAAACCAGTTTTTTTTTTTCTCGTTTCCTTCTCTTAATAATACACAAATATTGACTCTTGGTAAACAGAAAGAAAAAAACCCACAAAAAAAAAAAGAATTCACTCACTCAAACTGATATATGTACGTAATTTATTTGCAAATTTATTTGAAAGGCACAATAAGCTAAAGATGGCAACAGCAGCTCTGAGACAACAATAACAATAACAGCAATAATAATATACGAAAATTCCGAGAATATTTGCCAATCGTGAAATTCTCTTTAAAAACAGAAAAAAAAGCATATAAAAACCACGCTGTTTGCGATGAATTTATTTGTTTGACTATGGTTGGCTGGTCATTGCAAGTGTCCATATAAGTAGGATACAACTTTTTCTGTGCACTTTAGGTCTGCTGCTTGGTTACTTCTTTAACCATCTGTCTGTTTTCTTGTTTTGCTTATTCAACCGTACTAAAGTCAATCGTACTCGTAAAAATCATGCCCACCGTTGAGCGGCTATAACGAGAAGGCCGTCTGCTTTGAGTTATGATTTTGTTTTTATTGTTATTTTCTTTTTAATTAATTTTCTATTATTTTCTATGCGTGCGTGCATGTGCCTGTGTCTGTGTCTGTGTCTGTGTGTGTGTGTGTGTGTATGTGTAATGTGGTTTCGCTTAAACTAACCAAACGAGCGAAACTCTCCTCATTGATCAGCTCCCCCATATATTAACATTTCTGTATAACTAATAATAACATTTGCGTTAGAAATTCATAGAAGCCCGCTCCGCAACATTATTTACACTTTTCATTAGCTCGAGGCAAAATCAACTTGTTATTAGCCTTTTTAAGGATGTAGAGCTGATTCCATTACTATTTCCGTCTGTTATCATAAGCTCGAACTTATACATACCATTAAACAACATAAACATTAACATAGTTTACTCTTACAATACTGCTACTGCTACAGCTGCTTTTGTTATTTCAATAAACAAACCATCAGCAACCATTTACAGTAACAACAATTTTTCTTGCAATTTCACGTCATTATTAAGATTTTATTGTTGTTGTTTACCTATACGTACATACAATATGTGCTCTATTATAAATCTTCTATTTGATAAATGTTGGTCTGTTGCTGCATTTCTCATTTTCTCCAATTTGACTAACTATGTTTCTTTCACTCTCGATTCTCTCTTAAATACTTTACATAAAATTCCTCTCCAATCAGTTTTAAGCAAAGAAAAACAAAAAATATTTCATTAAAAAAAAAAGTCTTATTGGAAAAAGAAACTTGTTCGTATATGCATGCATGTATACATAGATGTACATATTTCTTATACACTTTTTTCACCTCATAGAGAAAAATTATTTTCGTTTTTCTTTTTCTTTCTTATTTTTATTTTTTTTTTTTTATTTTTTTCTCGTCTCTTTACTCCTGAATTTTGTTAATATTTTCCTTATTTTCACACATATTCAAATTTTTTTTCGAAATTTAATTTTAATAAGTTTGATCATATTTTTAGTTAAATACAATATTCAATTATATTTTGTTTTGGTTTAACGGTAAAACAAAAAAAAAAACATTCATTTTATTCTAAACATAAACTCGTAACTGCACATCCGACTTTTTATTTTTAAACGCAAGACTGGTACTCGACTTCTCGAGAGCTAAATACGGTCTGACTGATTTTTGAGGTGCGCATTTGTATTTAATACTTCGAAGCGTTGAGTTACACATTCAAACAACACACATTAGGGGGGATTGATTAGTGCGCTCGAACTGTACGTTTTTTTCAACGAAAGTACCATAATCTTCATGCAGAGAATTAAATTTTTGATAAATATTTTTATACCTATTACTAACAAGGAAACGATATACATACATTAGATTTCCTTTACGTACAGTAACCAAAATTATGCTTTAAAGAATCCATAAATTATATAAATTTTTTTTTTTATCGATCGAATATTCATAAAAATTGAGGTAAGAAATTGAAACTCAACAGAAGCACTCTTAGCTGATGGACAAAAAGCAGATGTCAGATGTTATCAACGAATTGTCGGAGATCTGCTTTTACGTTTGTTGCACTCACGCAAACACGCATTAGATCCGCCATGTAGAATATACGTTATCACGGTCGTGATTCGATTTCAACCAATCTGTTTGTTGTTGCAATGGTCACGATTGCAACGGTTTAGTTAAAATTTTAAAACTCTTAGTTAATTGGCAGAGACCGCATTTGAGAAGGAAAGTGATCTGCCTGCAAGGAATTGGAGCTTAGATCCAGTGCAAGAAACTGCCATGCCCACATTTTTGGAAGGTATTTCGTAATCATAATGTAAAATGATTTGAGCTCTTGGAAATCAAAGATTAATTAATTATTTTTGAAATGATTTATTAAGTTAATCTCTGTTATTGTCATATATAACCGAATGGAAATCGGCTGCCGGGAATTTATCTATTAATAAATGGGTACGTCATCGACCGAATTGACCAAAAATAGAACCATAAATATCAAATAATAGCTTGAATATTGTTCAGTGTTGTTGAAAATTGCAAATTTAAGTCCGATGATCTTCGCAAAGCCGCTTAGTTGCAATATTTGCCATATTTTCTAGAATAATATCGGTTTAGTATTCTTTTGCAAGATAGAAAGGTTACTTGTTGTCCAAGCGTACGGTCATTATATAAGCAATATTGCAATAAAAATTAAGTAATAAATAAAAAATAGGAGAAGGAACTACATGAAAGCGGGATGGTCCCCTTTAAAAAAGAAATATATGATCACTTTATATGAACTCTTTGGGCAATGAAATTATTGTTAGTAAATGCTAAACTATTTTATATCATACAAGTTACGCTTAGGAGGGCACTTTTACTTTGATAGTTCAAGCCTTTAAAAGTCTCTTGAAGTAATGGGGGAATTAAAAATTTGTGGGAATAATTTTTATGAGTATTCCAGTCAAATATTTAAAATCTTATAGATGTCTTTAGGCGTCAGACATCCGCATCTAGCATAAAGCGTTAATCAAACCGGTTCCCTAGAACCATCGGCAATTTGTCTAATTCAACTAAGAACCCCCCAAGGAGTAAGACAGTCTCTATTGAAGGGGGCCTTACTACCCTGAGGCACCGAAAGAGAAAAGAGGTGTGGGCCATTTTCTCGCTCACTAGTTTGCGTCGAGGCCTATCTAAACACCTCTTAGATAGTTCCTCACGAAACTTCGGGCTTACCACAGTTACCACGAATACTCCCCGAAGAGCCGTACGTACCCAGCAGTCAGGTGAGAAAGCATTTTCCCAACACTCGGATGGGTAGTGCATTTTCCTGCCAGGAGCAACACTACTTTTGGGCAACCTAATCCTCGTGGACACCCATTAACTTCATAGCTTATCGTTCGTACAGAGCTTACACCATGCTATACAGCTTTGGGTGATCTCTTACTGTCTGCAGCCGCAGCCACTCTCCACATGTTCCGGTAGGGCACCCATTACTATCCTTTCTCGAGGAAATAATGCTTCCAAGGTTGTCATCACACAGCACACACCCAACTGTGCCCCAGCCCTCATGCGGTTCGATGACCTTCATAAAAGAGAACTAAAAGAGGAAAGAAAAATGCTCTCTTTTCTTGCTCTTTCGGCACTTCTCTTAGGCTTCCAACAGCAAAATCCCGTCGCTAGGCTTAAACTAACTTAAGCAAAACTTAAACCCTCCTTTGCCGTTGACTGTGTGAGTCTTGAAAACGAGAGCCGTGAAAGCAACAGTCAACGTTTATAGGGAGCACCGCGAAAAGGTGAGAGTTTCGGCACATCTATGTTCATCCATTACAGATCCCATAGTTTCGCTGTCCTTCAAACCTTACAATATGACCTAAAGTTAATAGATAGAATATTGAATTTACGGCTAAGTCAAGTAAATTTCTATACCTTTCTATGCCTTGAAATAATCGCCAAATGTTGGCTGAGATAAAGCAACAATTTGTTTAATATAGGCAGTCTCGAGCGAATTGAAAGCGAGAAGCATGTTGAGAAGCCAAAACTCGCGTCAACGATGCTGCAACATATTCTTTCGCTTATGGCATTCTCTTTATACGTGTGGATATATATGTTCATGAATTTGTGACGAGTTTTTATTTTTCTGGACGTAATCCATAGAAAAAGTTTTATTCGTATTATTTTCAAAACTAATCTTAGCATATGATGCGGTACGCGATGATCTTTTTCTTTTTAAAACCAGCTCTCTTATAGTGTGCTAGTACACTCTGCTATATGGTATATAGACGGTGGGAAAACCCATCCGCGAGAAGTGTTAGTCGGAGGTGCGTAATAACCAAGTTCAACACATTGAGTTTCAGTTTCAGTTTTTTTTTCTTTTATCTGACAATTGAAAACATTAAATGAATACTGGATTGCAAAAAGGCACATTTTTTTTTATATATCTGCTTTAACACTGGCAACTTATCGAAACCTGTTATTCTATACAGCGTGCGCTAATGCTACAAAAACTTTTGCATACTTTTTAAATTATTTATCAAAACTCAGATCACAAGTCTATTTGGGCTAACAATAATTGTTACAAAAAAATCCCGAAAAATCACCCACTAAACCCTTTCTTAAAAAGAAACAAAAATAAAAAAAATGTAATGGACTTCCTAAGAGAGCGTTTGAAGACTTGCATTCATTGATTGATTCACAACAACACTGTTGCGCACACACACACACCTAGAAATATATAAGATTCCGTTGAGTTTAGAACTGAAACCGAGTCATATTCACTGGCAAAACATGACATGTATCTTAGAACAGTTTTCTTGACTGATTTTTCAATGCATTGATAAAATGTTGTTTTCTCCCCCCAAGTAGCGTGTTTTAGTACATAATTCGAAATATTGATATCTTAAAAAAACTAAAATGTAACGTGTGGTGTGTAACGTACATTTGAAAATTTACAACATTTTTTCTTTCTCTTCTTCTTCTTCTGCTATTCAGCAAATCAACAACCGAAGATTCGGTGCGATATCAAAAATGGCCATAAAAGATTTTCCAATACGATCTACATATGCAATACTACTACTTGCATCCAATTTGAAAAAAAATCCGTTAAAATACACACATGCATACTCCTATTAATACGTAAGTTTTTCCTATTTAATGTAGAAGTGCCTTAAAGAAATTTTGATAAAAATCAATTTATCTTAAAATTTTATTTGTTTTTGTTTTCAATCAGCAAATCCGGGATGTTTGCCGACATTCGTCTGAAACGTATGAAAATTAAACAAACATTTATCGTTAAACGCTGCTTGCCGTCTACTATGCATCATTGCAATCTTTGTTCTGTTCGTTCTGTTAAATGTTTATGGATTTTTATGTTAAGTTTACATAAAACTGTGTAATTGCTTGACAATAAATATGTTTACAGTGTTATCATATATATGTTAAATGAAAAATCGTTAAAAACAACATCATTCAGATAATAATTAATAGATAGTCAAAAAAAAAAACAAAAAAGGCTTAAGCCGAGCATAAGTTCATCCTCTTAAGACTATTTACATAGAGAATTGTGCTTGTTCGACGAGAGAGTACATATTTACAATATTCCGATAATACATTTTAAGGCAGACATATACAAATAAAAACAAGGAAGAAAATTAAATTCGATCGGGACCGAATCTTTTATACCCATCACTGCTTACCACAAAAAAGTCATAAGAAGTAAAAGAACAAAATTTTCATGCCCTATAATATGAAGTGGACGCAGGTGATTTTTTCTATTTTCAAAATAAAAGCTTTTGTCGTATAGGCATATGGGCGTTGTCGGCGTGTCCTTTGTAAAGTTTAGGTCAATTCCAAATTCTTTTGCAAATTTTTAACCAATATCTTCACTTTCGCTAACTGGAGAATGTTCAACACAAATACTACAGAATTGCACTAACAGATAGATGGATAGACGAATAGGCGCACATGTTTAAGTACAGTCCAAATTTGAAACTGGCCCAGAATTTGTATACTTTATGGGTCTTTTAAAGCCTGTTTCTGTTCGTTATGAAGGTATTGAAAAGAACAATTAAATTTTGATACACTATGATATTGGGTAGGCGTGATCAATTTTTTCTATTTTTGCGCATAGATGCTACAGCATCGCCCATAGAATATGCGTTCAAATTTTTGTACATTTGTTTGCTATAGTTTATGAGTAGTGAGCGAAAAACCAAATTTTTATCCCTTTTGAAAAACAAAGGTGTTCTCAACTTACGTGATACTACAGGCGTATGCTTCGCCCGATTTGGTCCATTTTCAATACCAACCTCCATGCAAGAACTTCCTCTGTTTCTGCCAAATTTGATGTTGACAATTTCATTTTTGCGACCAGGAGAATGTTTACAATAGACATTATACCGACGGACAGATGAACAGACGGATATTCTTAAATCGATTTAAAATTTAATGCTGATCAAGAGCACATATACGCTGGTGTTCTCAACTTACGTGATACTGCAGGCGTGTCCTTCGACCGATTTGGTCCATTTTCAATACCAACCTCCATGCAAGAACTTCCTCTGTTTCTGCCAAATTTGATGTTGACAATTTCATTTTTGCGACCAGGAGACTGTTTACAATAGACATTATACCGACGGACTGACGGACGGACGGACATGCTTAAATCGATTCAGAATTTGATGCTGATCAAGACTATAAATACTTTGTGGGGTCTCTGAAGCTTCCTTTTGGGCGTTTGCAAACCTCTTTAAGAAAATGCGTATACCCCAGTCCTTCGGTGATGATCAGCCGTAATTCAAGAACGAGGCAAAACGGAGCCTTTTTTTATTCCATTTTATTCAAATTAAAATTTAACGTTATCCGTTATATTCAAAGATATTGCGCCGTCATTACAAATTTATAATAGCAATGAAAAAATGTCGCTCACATAATTCCGCTTAGTTGCAATTCTTCGCAAAGTAATTTAGAATCCATACGGCAATCAGATTTAGTTAGCAATTTACGCGAAAATCGAAATCACATTTATTTCCAATTAAATTTTTTTATTAAGCGATAATGGGAAGCTCGTATATACACGTATTAAATTATCATCTTTAATTCAAATGAATTTTACCAACCTACCAAAATATGAACTCTTACATATTTCTACTCACCGACTCATCCGAAACGAAAATATATTAATTTCATTATTCTGTTTGAAACCTTTAATGCTTTATGCTAGAGCTCAGCTCATCTACTCGCCTTTTGCCCCAAATCTATTAATGTCCGTCTGTCCATCATTGCTTAAAAATGCGATAAGACAAACTAAGTTCTACACAATCGATATATCGTGTCATACGTATTACACACAAACAACATGATATTGTTACACTTTGCAAGATAATCAAACAAATTACCGTAAATGCAATGTTTAGATGATGCTCACAGTCGATTACCCGATTCCAATGATCTTAAGATGAAGATATAATTTAAGACTTCAGAGTCAATGTAAATCGCCCCTCCGCTTACCGCCGTACATTTAAAATATATTTCAAACATTGATTAAATCGAGTATACCTTCTTCTTCTGGTGGCACAAAAGTCATCAAAAATTGATCCTTTCGTTCCTTCTTTCAATATTTATTAAATATATTATTATTATTATTATTATTATTATTATTATTATTATAAATTTCATCAGAGAATGAATTCTAAGAGTAAAGTGTTAAAAGTACTAGCATCTAAGGATTTCCGTCTTTATTAAAAAACTGTACCGCACTTGAGATTTGAACCCACGACCATTGAGAGTTGCTTGCTAGTCGAGACTCTCACCTACTCGGCCACTCAGGTGGATTAAAAAAAATAAATAAATAAATAAAAAATATTTTTAAAATTCTTTTCTGCATTAAAATCGGTGATTGCGTAGAGGAAACGGTGATAAGTGGACACATGACAGCAATATATTGAATGAGACGGTACAGAAAAACGTTCCAAGTCCGCTTAATCTGAGGTTAATGACAGCCGGCACAATGAAAGCGTGGTGAAGATTCCTAAACCTAAAGAATCAAAGGGTTACTTACAAAACATCATCAATACGCGTCTTGAGTTCGGAAAGGCTTTGATAAGATGGGCGCCCGACCAAATTGTTGTCTCATGAGTAAAAGAAAAGATAAGTTGTCAAGGAGGCTTGGACTTACTACGAATCGTCAAAAAAGCATCGAAGTGAAGATAACTCACCAATACAGTCGGCATTTTTCAGATTCGTGTGTCGTGGTAAGAATCACAAGTTTGGGTCTTCCCTAAGCTATGGTTTTAGGCGAAGTAAAGAGAAACCGGAGAGATAATCAAAAGAACTAAATAATTCTACAAAAGCGACGCATATAAAAAATACGAAGAAGAAGAAGAAGAAGAAGAAACTGAAAAAGCTAACTTACTGTTACTATATGCATGTGCCACGACCATTGAGAGTTGCTCGCTAGTCGAGACTCTTACCTACTCGGCCACTCAAGCGGATCAATATACATATATAATTGAACTGGAATTCATTCAATATCGTCGCATAGTATATTCTTAACAAGCATCGGAATCTCATTTTGGTTTATTAGTCGTCTCTTTATTGCAATTTTTCAAAGCCCAAAGAATTTTTTATATGTAGATTGAAGAATTTTAGTAAATCTAAACCGAATAATCAATCAATTAATTGCACTGAGAGATGAATGAAGAATTTTCTTAACCGAATCTAAACCGAATATTCAACCAATAAATTGCATTGAATTGATACAGAGACCCATTACCGCATTCGATATTCATGCAGCAAGTCAAAACGAATATACTTTTATTTTACTTGTGTGGTGTCTGTGCATTCATTCATAATACTCCTTCTGCGAAATTTGATTCCGGATACATGTATACATATATGTAAATAAATTTTCCACTTTCCTATAATATGCGATTTAGTTTAAAAAAAAAAAAAAATGCATCCGTTTTTTTCTATCCGTAACTAGATTCTTGGTAAAATGAATAATAGAAAATAAATTTTTGTGATAACAAATCATCAATAATCATTTCTTAAAAATTGTTAATATTATTATTATTATTATTATTATTATTGTTATTATAGTGAATTCTAAATGTTAAACTAATTTTGTTAATTCATTTGTACGAACAAATTGAATATGATTGAGGGACTTAATTAATAGTGAGGGCGATTTCAATTACGTCTACTCCTTCATCGGCTCATTCCGGAAATGTCATCAAATACAAGATTTCAAATAGAAGAAGAAGAAGAAGAAGAAATTAAAGCTTTAGATATACTTTGCTTAGGTAGCAGTTTTATTACAAGTATGAATACTCTCTTCCTCTGATCGGCCTATAAATCCGGTAGCAATTGCTAAAGACTTCACTTACTTTCCATGCCTATAATGGACATGAGAGATATTTATCGGGAAATTTTCATAATTTCGATGAGTTCTGCTATTACATAACATATTTTTCTGACTATAAGACGCACTTTAAATATATTTTAATGTTACTTTCGGATCCTAACTTTTATTTATTGTTAACATAACTCGTACTAGCACTATTCAGGTCATCCTCACTCTCGGTACTATGAATACTCTCTTCCAGCATACTCTGATCGGCCTACAAATCAGGCAGCAATTGCTAAAAACTTCACTTGCTTTCCATGCCTATAATGCGATATTGTTCAGATCATTCCTTTCGAAAACTGCATCATCTTCAGTGCCATCTATCCGCATCACTTATTCCGTACTCTTCTTTCGCTATCTCCCATACATTTTGCACTTGATTACAAACTTCCGAAATTGTTGATCGTTTCGTACGTCCTGCTGCGGTGACATCATGATTTGGATTTGCCATCCATTTATTTCACTCTTCTCGCATAAGATTTTTAAATGGTTTATTGCTAGAGACATCTAGGAGTTGTAATTGACTTGTGAGGCCTGCAGGAATGACTGCCATTTCTGTATTCATTCCTTTTAGAAACTTCTTCGTTAATTCTATTGATCTCACACTAAAATCACAGTCTTTTTAAACAATGCACTTGGACCACACACATCTTGCCCACATCTTTTCTATCCATAATTTCATTCCTGGCTCATCCATCCAGTCTTTCATTCCTGACTCATCCATCCAGTCTTATTCTTGACTAGGAATTTCATATTTTGGTAATATTTTCTCTTGAAAATTAGCAAAGGCGACGATAGTTTTCTTCCGTCCACGCAACAAGCTAAAACGACAGTGTAGTCAGTTTCCTTGTGACTTATTGTTTTGATTGACTATAGCCCTGAGATAACTTGCGTCATACCTAACTCCCGTGGCGTACCGTATTTTTCGGACTATAAGACAGAGCTCAAATTTAGAGACGATTTATTGAAAAAATATTTAAATGTTAACCTTCAGACTATAAGACGCACCCCAAAGTTTGAGTCCATATTTCTATGTAAAAAGGTACGTCTTATAGTCCGAAGAGTTGAACTCGATTTAGCCATGTCTACGAATCCGTTTGCTTGTCATCTCTTGTTGGAACGAAATAAAAGGCCGTAAGTGGATATGTTGCGTAAAGGAAAAATTTCTTATCGCTTTTCTCAATGAGTCGATCAAAATAGGAAAATGATTAAACAGTCGAAAGTAATTGAGTTTTTAAAAGGAGTCAAAATTTCAAAAATAATTCATTATATTTTACAATATCGCATCGACCGATGCTTCGTAGCACTAAGGCGTTTTATCAAAACGTATTGCTCGTCTTCATTTTGGAAAACACGCCACACGTTGGTCAATCAATTGTCGATTAAGTGGATGAAGTTCTTGAAAAAAATTAAAAAAAGATCGCCACAATTCATCCTATGACATGTGGCTGTGGAAGTAAAGATAAACTCGATATTTCGATGCCGCATGACCTAACAGTGAAAAATTTAATGGATCGATTTAATGGATCGATTGCACCAACTTCGAAGAAATTGATAGAAGCAGGAGATACGCGATAGGAATATGGGAAAAGATCGTGACTGAAGTTGTGTAAATGCTGGAAAGTCTTGCAAGCTTTGTGTTTGCTTTGTGGACCATAGTTGTCATCAACTAACGCCATTGAAGCTCCCAATGAAAACCAAGTATTCAGAAGCGATCAATCGAAAGCGAGTTGTATTTTTGAACGATAATTAATCACGGCTGGAAATAAACGTGATGCGCACATTAATCGGAAAATTCAGTGCAGAAAGGAATACGATCGCTCGACAAGCACGTCCGTGATATATGTAAAACTGCAATTTGATATCCACTGTATACGTATTGGTTTAAGAGTTCTTCTAAATAGTTTCTAGAGCTTCACTAGTGCGAGGCTCACAGGCTTTTTAAAATTTTTTAATGGAAACACACATTAAGGTTAATTAAAATAAATCAAGTAATTATATATTATCGGATAGTTTTAATGCAGTTTTAAACTAAAAACAAGTTTTCATGCTATGATCTTGCACTACTCAGTGTTACTATACCCTACAGCAACACGATCAATACAATATTCTTCATCTATATACGAATTAGTATATTATCGAATATATCTTATTTCCATGTAAAGATCTATTTTTCATAAAAGCTCTTCTATAGATCTATTTAAGGCAAACTAATCTGAATTCATTTATATGTCAAATAATTATTTTGTCCGTCCAATCTTTTAATATTAATTTGTCCATACATTTCTACCAAGAATTACTAAAAACAGAAATTCTTTCCATATAACGATTCCACCAAAATAGGTCACTATATGCGCGAGGCAGTCGTAAGAATAGTTCCGTTCAATTCATTTTCAGCAACAAATTTTCGTCAAAATATCTCGAAAGTTGCGACATATAGATTGAACACATAGAAAGATGGACAGACATGAGATGCATTGTCGCGATTAAATCAGATAAATACAGAATACAGAATAAAAGATGGCTGATCTATCTAAAGTTCTTTTGAACATTTTATACAACCGCAAAAACTTAATATACCGCAAATTAGTGAGTATATGGAGTGTATAATGTATGTGAAAGCAAGCGGAAATAACTTTATTTAGATAAATAATAATTATTTTGAATATTTGTAGTGAACTTTGTATAATTTTTGCATTGTAATTAGAAGGACATATTTATATAATGCATTTTTTATACAACCAGGCAACAAGAAAAACAGGCATAAAAGTCTGATAGGAACATTTTTATTAGATTCAATTAGATTAAAATAGCAAAGTAAAGTAACTAGTGTGTCTCTTTTAATATAAAAGAACTAGCAGTGACTGCTTGCTCTTTCATTCATAAAAGTCTGATAAGAATATTTTTATTAAATTCAGTTTTTAAAATAGTAAATTAAAGCAACTTGTGATGTCTCTGTTAATATAACAGCAAGTAGCAGTGTCACACTGGCAGCCATTGGACTGCTTGCTCTTTCATTCTCATTATTTGTATGGGAAAAAATTCTGCTAAAGATTTCTTGATATGACGTCACATAACATCAAGTATTTATGAAAGCATGTTACATTAAATGTTACATACATACATTTCTGGGTGGTTTTAAATGTATATACCGTCGTATATATACATGTGGATGTATGTGTATGTGTGTGCGTATGTGGGTATGTGTGTGAAAAAAGTGTCGGAAGAACATGTAGCGAATGTAAATAGTTTTCATTCCGTCGTCTTTGTCAATTGCCATTGAAGATTTATAAAAGTTACGTTCGCCAAATGCTTTAATAAATTTTAATAAAAATTTTGTAAAAAAATGAATTTTTTTCAATTTCAAAAAAAAGTTATATTATAAGTAAAAATAATGATTAACTAGCCAATTAACTCGTGTCTTTATTAAATGAAATATATCTGCACACGCATACACTTTAATATATTGTATGCAATTTTTAACGGCTCCCTTGGGATAATGCACAAGCCGCGATACCTATTTATCTAACATGGCTGCTTCCCCAGAATATGGAGAAAAAAGCGCTTTAATTTTCTTAGTCTGAAAGTATTGCAATGGACAAAATAATTAAATATTTAAAATAATTATCATGTATAAATAAAAGAATGAATGCACGCGTGTTTCTTTTAATACAATTTATTCGTACCGCGCTGTATCGAAACTATACTTTACAAGTACAAGGTTAAGAGAAAGACGCCTGTGTATGCATAAAGACATTGAAGAGTGATCCTTAATTCTAACTTATATTAGTTGAGTTTTTGATAATTTTTCCGATTAGTGTGATCTAAATCGTCATCCGGATGTAGTGAATAAACAAAAGTCTACGTCGAGACTCGCTGCTTTCATTATTGTTGGTGGTCAACTAATCGTTCGTTGCCTCTACCATTTTCTCAATAATCAATTTCCTAACATTAGTAAATATTTCTTTTATACCCATCACCGAAGCATGAAGGGTATATTCACTTTGTTAAAACGTTTGCAACGCCCAGAAGGAAGCTTCAGAGGCAGTATCAAGTTTTAAAGCGATATAAGCATGTAAGTCTGTCCGCCAATCCGCAGGTGAAATGTCTGTTGCAAAGATTCTCCTGGCCGTAAAAGTGAAGCTATCGACTTCAAATTTAGAAGTTCTTACTCGCAGCTTGGTATTGAAAATAGGTCGAACCGGTCGAAGGACACGGCCACAGCATCACGCAAACCAAGAATACCTCTGTTTCTCAAAAGAAATTACAAAATGGGTCTTTAATCATTACTCATAAACTATAGCAAGCAAATGTACAAAAATTTGAACGCATACTCCAACAAGGATACAATGGATGATTTTTCAATGCCTACTAGATCTGTTAAATTGAAATCGCCCTTAAGGGAAGCGCGGGGTTGTTGAAACTTGATCATCTTAAGTATTAAAGATAAATGTGTAATCTACATTTAAGGTCATCTCCCAAAGAGTAGCCTTATAGAGTTGGAACATAAAAGGACACATGATCCCTGAGCCGATTATTACATATAAGAAAGCGTACAATCTTATGGATAGCTGATTCTAATTTAGCAACATTTTATAAAGGACATCTGGCAACCACTTCAATGCAGTAACTGGTATATGACACTAAGAGAGTTTAAGTTCAAGTTCAAGTTTAATGCTAATCGCTAAGTAAACACATTTACATTGTAGAATTTTCGCAAAGTTAGATAAACGTTTCTGTTTATATGGCCGTGAAGTTAATTTGTTATCTAGCACTAGTACTAAGACATCGCATGGACTCCACAAATTCAATATACATATCACGTAACATTAAAACTGACGCCACTGTACCTTAGGCGGTTAAAAGAACTTCTTTTGGTATAATGCCGTTTACGGAGACAAATCATTGTACGAACAACTGTAGGGTAGTGGAGGGCATTTAATGGTAAACCGTGACTTACTGTAGTCCTTTTGATTGTTTAATTATGAAAACTTTATTCATCTCAAACGTAATACTTGAAATTCTTCAAAATGAAATAAACAATAAAACGAAAACAAATTATATTTCCTACCCGCTGTTTCATTATTTTGGTTTTCATACATATATAGTGTTATGCATACCACAGCACATATGCAGCTGAAAACATGAAATTGTACATGACATTATATCGAGAAACGTTAAAGGAATTCCTGCCAATGCAAACAATGAAAGTGAATGAACAAGCAGTCAAACGGCTGTTAATAAACAGCGCTACAACTATTGTTCGTAACACCAAACGTCCTTGAAATATGTACCGCCTTTTATTATAAAAAATTTCTTATGCGCTCTTGTTATATATACTTATATCTGGTGCTATATTTTTTTATAAAAAATTTTCGTGAGCTGTCTTGTCTTCTCTTGTTGTTTAGTTCTCTCTCCTTGGTTATACTCACTACAGGGATGTATTAGATTGTCAAAGTTTCCCAAAGCAAATAATTAAGAAAATTGTACTCGCTTGTAATTGTTATCTTAAAAGACTTAGCAAAACAACGAAAAAAACTAAACACTCTTGTTTTATAACATTAGGTAGGCGTGGCTGATTTTTTCTATTTTTGTAGCAAACAAAAAAGGCAAATTTTTATCGTGTATGTATTAAACTACATGAGTAAAGCCGAAAAAATACCACAAGCAAAGATGCTTTCAGTTTATGTTGCATTGTAGGCGTGTCCTACGACAAATTTTGCATAGTTTTAAATTGCCACAGATACACCACAGTTGGGCGGATGGACACGCGAATAGGAGAACATAGAGGCCCTCTTATCGTATATAGGTTTAATTTCCATAAGAATCTTCACATGGCGAGGTGCTCAAAAAATATGCATACGCAGTCCAAATTTAATGCAGTCAGATTTACATGTTCAATCAATATACTAGATCAATTTTCATGTAAAGAATTAATTTTTACGACTATATCAAAAAAGAGCTCAAAAAAATGGCTCGATCCAATGAAAATATTCCAGATTCCTTCAATATGCCGAAATACTACTTTTCTTACGATTTTTATTGAAAAATATTAAAATTCCAATTTTTGCTTTATATAACGATTTTTCCAGAACAGGATCATAAAAATGTTCAAACTATGTCCATGCGTCAAATTCCATTAATATAATTCGTTAATTGTGGTTAGCAATCTGGACCCCTAATGAGCCCAGTAACATACGTAAGAGACGGTTCTATTTCAAGCCCCACTGATGCAACAACATCACCTGACCTGAGCATATATTCATCAAATGAAATTGAAGCAAATAAGTGCTCGTAGATATTAATTTTTGATCCATCAACCGACCAAATACTGAAAGTGCTCTTAAAGAAATCAAACTTTTAGTGTTCGATTCGTTATTAAAAATGGTTTAATGGCAATCTTCTTTTAGAATACGCCTATACGCAATAAATCGTCCCTCGATTTGCTGAAATCTGACAATCCCCAGTAGTCATAGCCATCACTGCAGTATTAAGAGTATAAAGGTTTCTTTTGAATATATTTCATTTTCAAAGGAATTTGTCTTAAGCTCACTTAAGTTTGCATCGATCAAAGTACGGCAGAAATAGGAATTAAACGCCCCATCGATCGCCAGTCGATCTGGTTCTGTTCATTTGTTAATTTTTCTGCCAGCCATTATTGCAATGCTTATGATCGAAATATCTTCAATCAGTATTCTGAACTCGCCCTTAGTTAAAAAAGGAGGTGCCGATCGGCCTACTGACATGTGCCCATTCAACATATGTATTTTTGAATGTATTGTCTTAAGGCAGCACATTCTACATTTACCTGAGTCTCTTACAAATTATTCAATAAACTAAAAAACATGAAAATCCGAATATTTTTAATTTCCTTCAATTAATACGTAGTCCATGTAAGCGGACATTTTGAAGTTATCTTTTGTTAAGCTCAATATTTTTAAGGTCGTCCTATTTTTCTTCTTTTTTTTTTTTGATTTCAAAAACTATTTAATGAAAGTTATAACTAAGAAATAGAGTGTCAGAATATTCGCCAAAAACTGCATACCTTTTTCTCGCCTCTTGTTCATACTCATTCGCTTATGGCAAATTGATTGCTATGGCTACCATTATTTATTATTGTTCAAACTTGCAATAAGTAAAATAGCACCGGTAAAAGAATATGAAATCATCATCGGGTACTGCAGCAGCCAGTTTTTTCAATTTATATGTAACCGGTCAAATTGAATCGGCAAGTTTTCCTTTGGGTCCTGAAGCGTCTGAAATATTTTGCCGTTACGAAGCAATTGCTGGCAAGGATTGGGAATTGATGAGTGGTATTAAATATGGAATAACACAATCGGCTTCCAATCGCAAAAGTAATTTCAACGAACCAATAGCGATTAATATGCCTATAGAGTTAACCTATCAAAGTACAAATCCCTTTGGCTGTAAGTTAGAAATTTGAAAATTAAATCACATAATGACTCATTCATTTAACCATACAGGGCCACAAATTTTAATATCCATTTATGGTACAACACGTTGGGGCATTGATGTATCTTTGGGCTATTCTCGCGTCCATGTGCCCGTTTTCGGTAGCGGTAATTGTAAGAGTATTAGTCAAATGTTAAAAGCTCCAATTCTAAGGCCACGTTGCACTAACATGATGTCGGATTTTATCAGATGGCTAACAGGACGAAATCCTGAATTAAAAGATCCCAAAATTTTATTGGACAACATGAGAACAAAAGGTAAAGCATTACAAACCTTACAAAACTCTTTCCTTAAAAATGGCAAAAATAATAAGAGAATAAAGAAAAAAGACCGCGACAGAATATTCAGATATTAACATGTATCCGATTATTTTTGGCCCCAAATTTATCACAACTGTTAGATTATATTGGTTCAAGTTATGCTCTCGGCGACTGTCAAATATACGGATTATGAAGAGTTTTATGCATCCACAAGGTAAAAAACCCGTGAAAGTTAGCATTTAGGATCAGGCAATCAGGTGGCAAATCTCCTTCTCACCTAATGATGCATGCGTACAGACAACAAGGCCGCTTGCTTAGTACCTATATAGGCGGTACCACGTCATAGCATGGCAACCGCCATATTTAAATTGAAATTAACACATGTAGGTTATCGTCTTCCAATCTCTAAGCGCTCTTATTTAACATCCTTATCGGCATTTTTTTTCACAAAAATGGAGAACAATGGATACCAGAGACGTACCTTACCACAAAGTAATTTTTATTTAATCACCTGCTGTTTCGCCTTTTGCTGAAAATTCTACCTTTGCAAAAAGAGAGAACATTTTAAACCCAGTGCTAGTCAACTGCATGTCAAGTTCAAAAATGCCCAAATGGCGCATGCGGTACAAAACAGCCTAAAATAGAAAAGTACAATCCATTGTGGAGAGTCATTAACAATTTCTCGCATTCAAATTTGAGAACATAAGATATCCATATCTATGTGTATGTCTTTCGCGATCTTTGGCGCCAGGGAGCCGAAAAGAAATGGTAGAAGGGATATGAATTGACCTCTTATAAGTGATCTTGCTATGCAGTTGCCATTGGTTCAAGCAGTAAGCCTTTAAATAAGACTTACTGCGATCAAATTCTCAATGACACATTGACACATTCGCATATTCTCACAATTACCCTTTTTTGCTATTTGAAATCTAGACGTCCATAAATTCCCAAGTAGAAGACTTCTTTTGATAAATCTCACTACAAACCTCATATGTAAAAAGACTAAGAAATTCGAATTAAACCAAAAAGCCCTGTCTGTCCTGAAAATGTATTAGAAATTTGCGAAATTAGAAAGAAAGCTTGTTGCTGGGAATTATCATAAACAACTCCATAAATCTTAACCCTATTGTACTAAACTGCAAAGTGGAACCGGAGAAATCTAAAATCTCAACTAAGTCTAAAAAAAGAAAAAATTGTTGGGCATCTTTTTCTTTTGGATAGAAGGAAAGGTAATAGAAGAGGTTATTCAGCTACTGCCTATTACTAGCAAAAAAATTAAATAGTAAAAAAAGGGGACCCCGCAGCCATTCTCTGAGGCGCGTAGCATAACTGGCCCAAATTTAGATAAAAAAAAATCATTTTATCTACATCCCCATATCTAAAGAAATACGTAGGGGTTTCAAGAAATGTCCACTTTCGTGCAGATGGCGAACGTTTGATTGAAAAAGTGCATTGTTGATGAAAAAAAAGACACTCTTTTATTGTGTTTGAAAACAATTATAGTCGGGCAAGACCGACCTTTAAATATCCTGCCCCATATTTTGTAACACAATTCTTATTTTTATTATAGAACACAAAAATTGTATCCATTATATGTTTCTATATAAAAAAATTTTTCGTGCGCGCATTTCCGGGGAAGCGGACCCAAAACACTACCTAATACAGCACAAGTCTAATCCTTCCATGAGACAGGATCCAAAAATGGGCGTAGATGGCCCAAATTTTGTAAGGAAATTTTGAAAATTGCAATTCTTTTCAAAATAGGACGTCATGTGGGGAGCGGTCGAAAAAGAGGAGCGATTTGAACCATTTTCCATGACGTCCTTCCTTATGTCAGAACACGTCGTTGTACTAGATTTCATCAAAATGTCTCAAAAACTGCGACATGTAGCTTGAACACAAATTTACATGGACAGACAGGCTTAGATCAATTCATGTTATGATTATGAGTCGATCGGTATATTAAAAGGTGGGCCTATCATAAGCCTTTCCGCGTGGTACATACGTCCGCACTAACTTAATATGCCTTTTTAACACAAGTGATGCAGTGTATAACAAGTTCGAATAATACACACTCTACACCACAAGTGGTGTAAAGGATATAACAATGAAAATTGTTTCGAGTTCCACTACTGTGCGCCGCTTTGAAAAATCGTGTTTTGAGACAAGCGCGTTTAAAGTTTTAGAATGTGTGACATGTTTCTTTATCATAACTTTTTTTTGTTGTTATTTTTTAAGTGGCAATTCCAGGATCCATGTTCAAATATTGTTTCACATTCTGTTTCATCGGCAATTTTTTTGCTCGAAAATTCCTCTTTAACTGCATCGATCAAAAATAGAATCGTACGTTAATATTCGAACGCATAACGAACAACAAACAAAGAGTTCGTTCCAAGTTTGTAATTTCCTCGTAGAAGCATTGAAAGATTCGAAATTGTTCTCAGCCTCATATCTATTTGAAGGTTACGACGAACAAAGAGTTCGCTCCAAGCCTATAATATTGAAAGATTCGAAATTGCTTTCAGCCTCGATATCTATTTGAAGGTTACGTCGTTTTTTTTTTTCACCTTCTTGACAAGTCATGTTCCGTTTAGATGAAAGTTCTCGAAATCGCCTAGCAACTAGTCCTACTGACTGCCCGTATAAGAAAATCCGATTGTATTAGGTGCAGTTATATACTTCAATCGAAAGCAACGAAAATTTAATAACAATTTTTCCTTTCCCTTTGTTCCGACAGGTTTATCAACAGAATCGTATGGCGAAGTGCAGTTACAATTGAATGTCATGTCAAGAGGCATTGCGCGTTTGGGTTTAGAATTTTAAATTTAAAAAGCATAAATAAAAAACCGATTGTTTTGGATGCTAAATGATTTTTATGTTTTATTAAATTTCCATTTTATCAAAATATGTGTTTAATAAAAATTAATTTGCTACGGCATGTAGCATGTCTTCAAGTTCAGCTTCTCTACATACCTAAAATGAAGGAGAAGTGCGAGAAGAGAGAAACAAACAAACACACAAGTTATAAGAATAAAAATAAAAACAACAACAAATCTTTTATACATAATTCTTAAATAAATAATCAGTTAGCTTAAGTATCATCAATAAGTACTAGCAGTAGTAGTAGTAGTTGGAACAACAACTTATGTCGGGAAAAGAAGACTTAAAGAATAAAATATATCATCATATTCATAATTTTATAATTAGTATATATAATTATAACTAAAGTAATTTTGGGCTCACCTGAAGTTTTTTTCTTTGTGCTTTCTTTTTGTCTTTTTTTTTAGTTTTTGTTTTTTTTTTTTGAAAGTCAATAAAAATTTCATTGGAGAATTTTTGAAGAGTTTACGCAAATTTATAAAACAAATTCATTATTGAATGAAAAACAAAGCATCAGCTAAGAGAGAGGAGTTTGTTTTTAATTTTTAATAGCGGCTCCCATTAATTATTTATATATTTGATTTTATAATTTTTATTAATTATTGTATAAATTTTTCAATTAATCAATCGGAATAATTTTCAGTTAATGTCTTCAAGGAACGATAAGAACAATTTCTTTTGTTTTCATCAAATTTTCATTTCATTATTTTATTATATTAAACAACTCTTTATTTTTCATTCATTCCTTTTTTTTGTTTTTTCCGTTTTTTTTTTTTTAAATTTCGCAAAACTACAAAGTAATAAAGAAAATGAATAAGAGAGTTTCTTAATATCAATTAAGATTAAGAAATCAATTAATTATTTTATGCAGTTTGAGTAAACTCTTTTCAAAATCCAATAGTGTTTTAAAACGTTTATACGATTGTTATTTCGCCAACTCCTCCTCCTCTGCAAGTATAAAAGAGAGAGACAGAAAATTTATTTTTTTTTTTATATATTATTAAATAATCTTTTCATATATACTTTAATTAAATATCAGTAATTTTGAAAGCAATAATTAAAATCAAATAAAATCATAAACACGGACCAAAATTATTTCATCATATGAAAAAGTGGGTTAAAAAAGTTCTTTCATGATATCCATCTCGCACACTTTAACACCAATGCCTTAAATTTTGCAAATGCGTGAGGAGGGAAGGAGTTTGTTGTTGCACGTTCGTTTTCTAATCGTTATCGATGGACTCCTCGCCTTGACAATCTCACTTGGCACCATATTTGACCTCGAAATTTCACACAGAACGCAGGAGGTAGTGAAGAAGAGCTAAAAAAAGCTATGCTTGTCTTATTTGGTTCCCACGAAACTTTCTTCCATACAAAAATGAACAACAATACCGCACCACCCACAATTCAAGATTCTATTCGGTTTGCAGAGAATCTTGCCGTAGTGCGAATTATATATATGGGATCTTATCTCCACTGTCCGGTTTAGAGAGCTATTAAAAACTCAAGAAGTTTTCCCTCGCCCCCTCCCCGCTTGATGGTGCTCGTTTGCTGATGGATAGAAGAACTGAAATAATAAGTTGAAATCAAATTTTATCTTACCTTTCCTCGTTCCCTCACCGAATTTAGCTTGTTTTTAATTCAGAATAATTACAAGTCAACCTGGAAAAATAAAATTGCAATGTATTTATTAAAAGAGGGAGGGGCAAAATTTACATAGTTATATTAATGCATTAGAAGAACATTATCAGTAATTGGAAGAATTGAAATCACATAAAGTCATAAACACGGACCAAAATTAAATTTCATCATGAAACAGAAAAAAAATATTTTTCTTTTTTGAATGTTTAAAAGTATGGAAGAAAAGCAAATTAATTATACCTGATCGAATCCCGTCAAAAAGAAAGTATTGAAGAAAGAATGGAACTGCAATGGAAAGGAAGAGAAAATAGAAATAATTTTAGAGCGATTAATAAAATATTCATTGAGCTATATACACAGTTTTCGACGAGAAAAATTTTATTTTATAACAGGTTACCTCCATATTGCCAAATAAATGACATTTGTATAGAGTGTCCTATTTTAGATAAAAGCGATTTTCTATTTCTTCTAATAATAAAAGTGTAAAGGGGCACGATTAAATGCTCTACAGCAATGCCACTTCGCCGGCAAGAGTTGTTTATACAACGACTTCGAAAAAGTTATTAGATCCGAATTATTCTCAACAGCATTGGGCCAAAACGTGTGAATGTACCAAGTTCCATCGAAATATTTTAAAAGTTGCGGCCTATAAGTTGCACAAAAGAAAGCAAGGCAAATGGACAGACGGACGGACAGGCAGGCGTAGATCGACTCGCACTGAACTCATCCGCCTATGAAAACCTGGTTCTCCGTCCGGTCCTACTGGTTGTTGTAGGCATCCGCACAAACTTAACATGTCCTGTACCACCATCAGTACTGTAGGGTACAATAAAATACCGCAGATCAATTTATCCAATTAATAAACATCATATTGAAAATCACTGTTGGAATAGCACGATAGGTAGTGCGTTTCGTTAACCCGTGAAAATTTGCGTGTGGACCAGCTGAAGGGTGAATCGACCAACTTATCGAATCATCCCCCATCAAGGCAATTCACGCCTCCCTTCCATATCTCTGGAGTGAAAAAATCGAATTACTGATTTGGTACTTAAATGACTTCTTTTTCTTCCCGAACGTCAAAAATAAACTTCATGGATAACGACTTTCGTCGCCAGAAGAAGTCATTAACGTGCTCTAAAAGCCATGTCTTGGAAGTGTCTAAAGTCGAATGGACAAAAATCTCAAACCGAATTAAACTGTTACTACTGCAAATGTGGGGTTCGAAACTATGGGTGAACATAGATGTACCGAAACCCTCACCATCTCACGGTGCTTTCTATAAACGTTGACTGTTGCTTCTATGGCTCTCACTTTCAAGAGTTGTACACAGTCAACGGCAAAGGAGGGTTTAAGGTTTGCTATTTATAGCCTGGCGACGGGTTTTTCTCTTGGAAGCCTAAGAGGTATAAAGAGGTCTATCTTTTCTAATGAAAAGAGAGCATTTTTCTTCCCCCTTTTGATTCCGTTATATGGATGGAGGTCGTCAAGCCCCGTGAGGGCCTGGGACACAGTTGGGTGCGTGCTGTGGTGATGACAAACTTGGAAGCATTATCTCCTCGAGAAAGAACAGTGCTTGGATAGCGTACCGGGGCATGTGGAGAGTCAGAAGGCAAGAGTGGCTACGGCTGCGTACGATATGAGATCACTCAAAACAATATAGCATGGTGTAACTTAGTTCTATACGAGCGATAAGCGACGAAATTTAGTGAGTGCCCACCGAGATCAGGTTGCCCAAAAGTAGGATTGCTCCTGGCAAGAAAATGCACTACCCATCTGAGTGTCGGGAGAATTCCTTCTTACCTGACTGCTTGGATACGGGCCTTTGGGGAGCATCGAGGTGGCTATGGTTACTCCGAAATTTCGTGGAGAACTATCTAAGAGGTGTTTAGATAGGCCGCGACGCAAACCAATAAGCGAGAAAATGGCCCACATCCATTTTCTAATTCGATACCTTTGAGTAGTAAGGCCGCCTTCAATAGAGATTGTCTTACTCCTTGGGGGGCTCTTAGTTGAATTAGACAAACTGTCGATGGTTCTAGGCAACCGGCCTGATTAACGCTTCATGCCAGGTGCGGGCGTTAAACCCCGATAAGGAGTCTGATGTCTACCGACGACCGACATCAATTGAACATATTGAACGATGTATAGTTGCAAAAAAGACGAGCAATACCGGCGAAGTTATCTTCTTGCATGACAACGCTCGGCGACAGTGTGCAAGAGTTATCAAGGACTCAATGGGAATGGGATTACCCTTTGTTCAGATCGATGCAGTGTTGATAGGAAATGCTGAAGAAGTACGAAAATGGATCGATGATTGGATCGCGGCCTATGCAATAACACCATGATGGCACAAAAGATGGAAAGATGGGAAGTTGTAGGAGAAGAGAGGATGGGTTATTTTCTTCAATAAATGCCTATTTCAAGTGAAAAAAGTGATCAGAATACATGCAAGCACCTATTATTTGCAATTTTATAACGAAAATGCCTCTACGTCTTTGTGATCCTTATAACAAAAAAGCTGTCTATTTATTCAAGTGGAGAAACTTATTTCGAAATAAAAGCTATGAGACAAAAATGTACTAAATTTATAGTATATATGGTACCAGTTTTTTACACACTTACGAATTATTTTTCGCAAAGTGCAGGGTACACACAGAGAGTAATTAAATTTTGGGGATTGGAGATAACCTGAAAAAATAAACGCATTCTCGTTTAGTAGAAAATTCTTTTAAATTCACACAATTAGTGATTGAAACATAGGATCTTTCGCATTTTGAAAAAAAAAAAGTTTTTCGTTCACATTTCGATTGCTTCGAAAGGTCGTAATAAGCAATCACTAAATATATAGACGAGGAGGATAGCCTTTCTCGTTTATGAAAATTTACTAACCTTTCAACAGAAATTATTAAATTTTTTTAGCCATAAAAGGAAAACCTGAAATTTAATAAAAAAAAAGACGAAGAAGAATATTCCATTAATTTCATATTAGTTTTGAGGTTAAAGTACACATGAGAGTAAAAATAAAAAAAATCAGAATTTAATTACAGCCTAAAGTCTATAGTCATGATTGTTTATATTCATTCGGTAACATTTTCTCATCATTTGAAAGGTACAAATGCAACTATGCTAATTTTGTCATTCATTGCAGTTCGCAAACCCTGAAAAATGGGATAAGAAAGCTTTATGATGATGAAGTATAGATGATAGCCACTCTTTTTGCAAACATAATATTTGGAATTTACTTAATCTTGTCAGTCCCGTCCATCCATCAAAAAAATCTACAAATTCCGATAATTTGTGATATGAATTCCGCGCACAAAAGACAAATAGACTTCTTTCGTGGTTGTGCTTTGTATAGCCATAAAAAAGAAAGGAAAGGACATGCTTTCGATTGTTTATCGGAACAATTTGCCGACAAGATCAAAGAGGTTATTTCGGGTTAGTAATGTTAACATTCCCGGGGCACAGATTCTGCCATATAGAGCCGAGTTTTATCATATTGGCGTCTTCTGGTCTTTTTTTTTTAACCAGCCGGAGACTTACAGATAACTTGGAATAATTTTCAATCCCGGTTTTCCAGATTTAGTGCTCTTTTAAAAACGGAGATGAAGCACCTAAATTATATTAAAGTTTTCCAAGATGGTTATAAGGAAATTCTTTAAGAGGACTGCGTTCCCTCTTACATACTTTAGCACAAATTCGCTACTTCAGAGTAAGATTTATGGGAAGCAGTCACGAATCGTGTAAACGAGATACAATTCTGGAAACTAGTCACTTACTGAGCCTTACACCTATTGATAACACTCAGAGAGTGGACACAAACTTCATATCAATTGGGTAAGAAAAGTTTGCCCGTCATAAGGTGTTTGTTTTTATACCCTACGCCACTTAGTGCGAACGTATGTAACAAGCACAAGGGCTTAAAATAGACCCACCTTTTATTGTACCGATCGATTCGGAATCATAATCTGAACTAATCTAAGCCTGTCTGTCCGTTTTGTCCCTCTGATGAATGTCCATGAATATTTTTGTTCAAATTACAGGTCGCAGTTTTTGAGACATTTTGATGAAATTTAGTACAATGACATGACAAGTTTGAACGCTATTGAAAGTGGTTCGGACCATTTTCGATCATTAACGCCCTATTTTGCAAATTACAACCGGCTGGGGCAGCTTTTGAACTCCCTCTCATATAACGAAAACTGAAATTCATACAACCAAAAAGGTATAGTTTTCAATGCTTTATGTTGAAAATCAGATCAAAATAGTAATTGAACGCAAAAACATTAACTGTGTCAAATTTTGATCATATGGGCTAATTTTTTGGATCCCACCGTAATAAAGATTTTCACGAAAATTGATCTTTTGTAGAGCAGAAGAGTGTGAGTGGCGATGAAAATTCACCCACAGTATTTATTTCATACAAAAATGAACCGTACAAAGTTTGGATCATTTACGGCTAATTTTGGATCTTGCCCTATGTAAGGATTAAACTTGTACTACATTAGGTTGAGTTTTGGGCCCGCGTCTCCGGAAATACGCACACGAAAAATATGCTTTTATATAGAAACAAGATATAGTATAGGGTATTTAATGCTCGGCCTTGCCCGATTATAATGTTCTTACTTGTTTCTATTAACCAATTTAAAATTTTTAATAATATTCTCGGAGAGCGCATGCATCATTTATAGTTTTTCTCTCAAATCTCAGATACAAACTTCAAAGACATTAATAAATGAATGACAAGATTAGCACATAGCGACGGTGCATGTATATGTATATATATATACATACATATATATATATATAAGAAGTAATTTATTCATCAATTATTTAAGACAATCACTTACCTAAATGAGATAAGCAAAAAGTGATTCCTGCATCATGTAAAGACGGCAGCACTCGAAGTATTCTTATAAAATCTATAAATGAAAAACAAATAAAAAGAAAACCATTTACTAATGTAAATAAATCAAATCGAGAAATAATTCTTGAAATAATGAAAAAAAAAAATAATAATAATAAGTTCAGTTTATTGAAATAACAGCCGATGTACATTTAATCATAACATTGTCGTACGGTAACTATTGTCATCATATTGAAAAGAAAAATATTTAAAAGAGAATTCATTTGCACTTACTTTTTTTTGTTTTTTTTTTTCCTTTTTTAAATACGTATCACAGTCAAACAGCCTTGCGCCGTTTAAATACCTGTAAAGATGGCATAAAATAATAATAAAATAACATTTGAAGAAGTATTACATTATAAATTGTGTTTCTTTATATATATATATATATATTTATATATATTTTGTGTTTATATGTAGGTAAGGTATTGCATTCAGAAATTAGATCCGTTTGCTTATAATCATTGGAAATGAAACAAAAAAATAATAATAATAAAAATAAAGAAGAAGAAGAAACAAAATTCATGTATTAAATTGAAAATGAAATTCAACTTGCCTTATGTCTCCATGTGGCATTGAAGAATTTGCGCTCACCATTTGTATTTTAGACAGCTCAGATTAGATAGGATATAGACTAGGTGCACTCTAAAAATGCCAGTATACGTTTCTCCAATGATGAAATGAACTGCGAATATTTTTAATAGAAACAAAATATACTTTTATTAAATGT
>CCAG010007205.1:0-15875 GCA_001077435.1 Glossina morsitans morsitans | reverse complement strand
TTTTTTCTTTTTTTTTTTTCTTCTTTTTGAAAATTTTTCGTTTTAAATATAAATGGCTTTTGGGCTAAGATAACTTCTCAAATGCCTGTAAAAGAAAATTGTGTGTGTGTGTGTATGAAGTATGTGGAAAGTAAAAAAAATATTATATCGTTTTTCTGGAAAAAAATCACAAATTAAATAATTATAATAATAATAATAATAATAATAATAGTAATAGTAATAATAGTAAAATCTATTGATAAGGAACAAGAAAAAAAAATAAATTTCTTATAATTACGTTTTACCAGATTTTGATGGGTTTCGTTGATTTCATCCTTAGGTCCTCAAAAGCAAAGAGCATCAAAAAAAAAAAAAACAAAAAGAAAAAAAAACACATCATCTGCTCGTTGTCTTAAGTCAATTGTCTTTACTAACACAGACAATAACTTTAGAAAGATTCGCTTTCGTTTAAAGGAGATACCGTACGTTATTCGTAAACTAAATTCAGACTTTTTCTCATATATATTTATGTATATATATATATATATATGGTATATATGGTTTCTTCAGCTTGCCAAGTTTCCAAGTAGAGTATAGTAGTGGAGTAATGTGTAAGAGAGCAATGGATGCTTTGTTGTTCGATATGTTGTGCGTACAGTAGAGTTCAATGAAGAAGAGAAATGAAAGAGATTTTCAAAGAGTGATGCTTTCTTGCTCGATGGATTTGTGCGTACAGTACAGTAGGAGTTTAAGACGAAGAGAAATGAAAGAGAGCTTCAGCTTTCATTCAGCTTTCAATTTGAGTTTAATTTTGATTACACAAAGGGGTTTAGTTACTTAGTTATATGATATTAGCTTTTATCTAATGCCAACAAATTCGCCTTCAATGTTACTCCTCTTGCTGCATATGCATCTGTGTGTGATTAGAATTCTCCTGTTTTTTATTCTCCTTTGATTTCCTTTCTCTTTTGTTGCTCATTAGATGAGTGAGTGAGTGTGTGAGTGAGTTTTTTTTTTTTTTCATACATACGCATATATGTAGTAGTAGCAGTAAACTGAGTGAGTATTAGAGATTTAGTTATTTTATCTTATCTTTGGTGTTCTCCTGATGTTTTCATTTATTTATTTATTTTTTTTTTTTAAATTAAGTGGCATTAGCAGATTGTTTTGATTTCCTTGAGTTGAGAAGCTTTTTATTAGATTTTCGTTTTCGGTTTCGATTTCGTTTTCGTCTTTTGGTTTTTCTCAATTGATAGATTCTTATAAATGTTATACCTGTTTTTGTTGTTATTGAACTAAGAAAATGGCGTTTTTATGGCTTCAAAATGTAAGATTTAGAGATATTTTCTTATTTTTTTCTTTCTTTCAAACGCATTTTGATAACTTTTTCTTTATTTTGTTGTTTTTGTTTTCCAATATTTTCAAGTTCAATATTTTTTCCCCGTTCTTGAGTTGAGTTTCATCCCATGATGATTTCCAGGTTGCTGTTAAACGATTTCTGATTTCGGTTTGGTGATGATAGTGATGATATATGGCTGTAATGTGACGACATCCTGAAATTATGAAGAAAAAAGAAAATCAGAGCAAAGTAAATGCATAATAAACAATGGCGGCAAGGCCCATCATTAAATGCCTTGTACCAAGCTACAGTTACCCATATATTCAAATTTCAAAATAAACATGGGAAGTAACCCCGCTACAGTCCTTGGGCCAAAACATTTCATTTTCCTCTTAAGAGTTAAGAACATGAAGGACGGACAGACAGACAAGCTTAGAATCACTTACTGAATCGATTAGAATAAGAAGAGATGGTTCTATCACAAGTCCTTTTATTATGTCCAAGATGAACAGATAGGCAGACAAGCTTAATATAATTTGCTGAATCGATTGGAATAAAAAGAGATGGGCCTATCTCAACTCCTTTTACGCTATCCAAGACGGACAGACAGACAGAAAAGCTTATGATCACTGGCTGAATCGATTAATATAATAAAAAATGGGTCTACCTCAAGTTCTTTTGCGATATCCTTGTACCACAAGCGTTGTAGGGTATGAAAGGATTAATGCAAGTTCATTTTTTATGATTTCCTTCAAATATGCCCATAATGAAAATGAAATTTTTCACAATTTCCTATAAATTCTTTAAAATATCCCTTAAGAGTTATATTGAGATTTTGGATCTTATTCATATTATTTGATTATTGAAAGCTATCAGGGATCTGTTGATTTTATTATCATTACTTTTTTAAAATATGATAAAAATATGATAGATACTGCAAATCCTTTATTTTCAGCATGAGTTACCCTTCCATTGCAATCACTTGCAATGAGTTCATTCATTTCATTATTTGAGGCTTGAATCGCAGGAAAACTTTCCTTACGGACTGTAACATAATTTTATCATGTAAACGATATTTCACTGAATTTGAAATTTATTTTTTCCCTTTTTTGATTTTTTGTCAGTCGACCTTTAATTTCTTACCATTTAAGTCTTGATTGTTTTTTTTAAACGAGTTCGTTTACTTATTGTAAGAAAATTGTAGAATAGAAACCGATCGATTCAACCCGCGTTAAACAAAATGCTTAACCAAATTATCATTAAATCTTAGGGAGACATGTAAAAATTCTCAAGAGTTTTATATCCATCAAGTCGACAAATCGGGAATTGCTAGATTTATCCTTCACATGAGATATATACATATCAATGAAGAATACGTGTACATATGTCCGTCCGTCTGTCCGATTTTGTAATTAAGAGAAAGACAATTCTAGCGTTTGTTCGGAGACGAAATTTGAATATAACCGTAAAATTTAACAAATAGTTCGTAATATTGAGAACTAAGAAAATAAAATACATTTAAATGTTAAGGCTTGACGTAATAGCATTCGCAAATGCTTTCGAAATTATTGCAAATTCTTTCCAAAACGATTATAAACCTTTTACTTGTAAATAATTTTCAGTAGACGGATAGTCATTAAATTTTTTAACTAATCTTAACGAATCTTTGATTTCTTTTTTTTTTCTTTTTTGTCATATCAAATTTTTTGTAATTTGGCTAGGGATGTAGGGTATACGTGCATCGTACGATACATTAGGTTCGGGCGGATATACGCAACACCCAGAGTGACTTGAAATGGATGCATCGTTTCAGAAGCGATGCAAGCTCGTCCGTCCGTCTTGTTTTCTTGTGTTCAACTTATAGATCGAAATGTCTGAGATATTTTGATGAAATTTGGTAAACCGAATTCGTTTGGCCCAAAGAGAAACACTATTGGAAATCGTTACGATCGGACCATTGTTTCTACCATTTCCCATATAATGCATTATTGCGAAGTGGTGTAGGGTGGAGTGTGTTCCGTTACTATGTTGTTACATATTAAATCATGGTAACTAAACTTTTTATATCAATTTGATTCAGGCTTATGATCGGTCCTATAAGGATTTTGGAAACTAAATGTTATTTAGGAGCAAACATTTTGATTTTGATGAGGTAACCGAATAGAAAAATTCTTTGTTTCTGCCGCCAGCTGAGCATCTCAAAACAATATGGTTTCTAGCTGTTTGCATATACTTATGGAATACTTTCTGGGCTCCCATCTAATCATATAAATGAAAGGAATTTATTTAATTAACTCTCTAAGTTCATTTCGTTTCCTTTGGTTGTACGAGTTCTAGTCCCGATTATCAATAAATGCTTTCGCCTAACAATACCACAACTGTTGCGTTTGGAAAATTATCATGAAAAGTACTCGCACTTTTTTTACTCTTACAAATCTAAAATTGAATAACTAATCCAATCATATTTCTAGGCATTACAAACTTAAATAATTAAGCATTGGTACTTTAGGCGGTCTGATACAAAAAAAAAAGCTAAAAAAGTCGAACTGACATTCTCGTACATGGCTGTTTCTAAGACTTCGAAGCTGCTATTGCTGCAGTAATCCAATAAACACATTCGGAAGCCTCCTTCACGCTAATATTTTTTTACTCAAAAGTAAATAAAACATTATTGTGTCTGACAGAATTTGACGAATGCAAATCTTTTGGCGGTGTGTTCAAAAGATTGTTGAAGAGGATGAAGAGGTTGAGCTCCGCAGTCCCTGAAAAGGTCCGCTTTTTTATTATTTAGTTTTGCTTTAAATAGCCTCCCGTAATAAATTTTTTTTGAAAATCGCTTAAAAGACTGATCTAATCAATTAGGGAAGAGCCTCTATATGTGTAACACTCCGGCGACTGAGAAGAAGTGAAAAAAAATGGATACGAAGCGGTAGTGGGCGAGCGCTCAATCTATAAGCGGTATACCGCAATGAGATTTGACGGCGTGAACGCCGACTTGGTGACCGCTACTCTTATCTAGCCGACTATGCGCCAGCCCTGAGTAGATTTGAGATTATACCGTCGGGATTTTGAATAAGATGAAGAAGAAATTTCCCGAACTTATTAGAGAAGTTGTAACAGCTTTAGTTAGCCTTTAGATAGATTTTGTTATGGAAATTTTACGGCCTCGATCTGTTAAGATATGCTTTGGCATTATAGCTATCGTTTTCAGTTCTCACAAGATGTTTTGAAATGCTTTGAAATCGTTTGAAGAGGTAAGACAAGAAATCTTAAGATTGCAAATAGGATCTCACGGGAGTTTTAGTTGAAAATCATACATCCAAAGCATTGCCAAAGCTATGACTTGACGTAGTAACATTTTCATTTAAAAACTTTCTATTTATAGTTACTAAGATTAGAAAGAAAAATATAAAAAAAAAAACTTTCGAGATTTTTGCATTTTTGTCACATGTGCTTATGGCTAGAGTAAGCCTATTCTGAAATTGATTCTACGAACTAAAAATTTTTAAGTTAAATTTTAATTTGAAGTTTAGTGCAATCTGGAAACTTAGAAAGCCAATGTAAAAACTTATACCAGTCTATTATTCATTTACTGATATTTGTAACGATTGCTAGAAGTCGGTCGACAGATCATCGCAAAAAAGAAATGTCTTTACTTTTTTGTAATGCGTAAAAGGGTTAAAAAAAAAACAAACAACAATTTTCGTTAAGTGCATAAGCTTCAAATATGGTCTAAATGAACGGACAGACGGACAATATTAATTTGTACGTAATAGGTGGTCCATTTCATATTCTAAAGATAAAAAAAAAAGATATGATTTCACCGAAGCAGAATGCGCACGGACAAACTGGCCACACACACTGCACGGACTAATGTTGCACTTTTATCTCTACTTTATTTTTTTCGTCCGTGATGTTAACTGGCGAATGCGTAATAAATTTATTTAAATTAATTTATTTTTTTCTACACTTACCTGTATGTGTAGGGAGAAAAGTAGATAGAAAAAAAAAATGTTATTTTATATTAGTGTCTGTGTGGTAACATTTTTATATATATGTATATATATGTGTAGAAAGTAAAATTTGTTTAGCACTTTTAATGAAAAAAAAATTTTTTTTTTTTTTACAAAACTATTTTTTTTTTTTTTTGGATGCTTTGCTTTTTGTTAATTTTCTCTGTAAAGTTTTACATAATTTTTATTTATATTTAATTGGAATTGGATCTGACTTTCGGTGATCGATGATTATGTTATAACTTTTTATTTTTTAGAATTTGTTCTATTTTTTAAATCCATTTTCGAACTGTATTAAAAGGAAAAAAAAAAAAATGCGGCGGGTTTTCTTTTTTTTTTTTTTATATTTTAATAAATTCGTATTAACACAAAAATCATTTTATCGGATAAAGAAATGATCTTTGCCAACGTATTTATACGTTAAGCAAAGATCGTCCTCAGTGTGCGATTGATGAGCTATGAAATGAAACTGTTTGATATAAGGCTATCGTAGAGGCTTTTATACAGCAGCTATGATTAAATGTAATAATAAATTAAAAAACAAAAGGAAAAGAAAAAAATTTTTTTTTTATTATATAAACTTGTTATTCAAGTTTATTTCCCTAAAAATTTGTAATTGTTTTGTGCCTTGTGTAGTTTGTTGCCAAATTCTATAGATTCTTTATTTCATTTTTTTTTTTTTTTTTTTTTGGTGGTTGATAATGTTCGCAAATGATTTGTGTCTCATTTTTGTTCGATGAACACCTGGTCTTAGTAATACTAATGGACCAAAATAATAATCAGTTATCGTATATGTATATACATGTATATATATATATATTGCTTACAATAGCAGTTCAAGCGATCAAGCTTAGGCATCAGGCATCAGGCATCAGCGTCAGCCAGCATCAGTTTTAATATATGAAACTTGTTTTTTTTTTTTTTTTTTTTTTTGAATTGTTTTCACAGAGAGCCACACGGCTTTAGCTAAGGGTAACGGATATATTTACTCGCTTTTGTAGATTTTTTTCCCTCTTTCTCTCTCTCTCTTCTCTATATAAAAGCTTCCGCTTTTAGTTTTGTCTCCTTGACCAGGCATTGATCTAACAACAATAGAAAGCTGTGCGTATATTCTTGTCTGTCTGTCCATGCATTGTTTTTCATTAATATAAAAGAATTTTTGATCCTTTAAACTTGAAATATTTACTTGTATTTTTTTGCTTTTTTTTTCTTTTTTCTTAAACGCGATGCTATGAGTAAAAATATATGAAACTTTTATTCCGGTTTTTTTTCTTTTCCAAATCTCGTTTTATTTATGGTTTTGTTATTGGTATTGTAATTTTTAAAAAGTTTCTTTTTCTTTAATGAGAATAAATGATGAATGTTTATACTGATTATTAGCCTTTTTTTAAGGCAAATTTCATCTTGTTTTTTATTTTTATTTTTTTTTCTATTTTAATAAGCAACAAATTGTTAATTAATTTTCTTATAGATTTTCTGGTAAATAAATCATGAAAAACCCTCTCACGAAAACCCTTTTTGAACATTTTTTTTTTGTTTTTGCAATACAATTAATACAATTTATAACAATTTTTTTGCTCTTTTGTGTTTTTTTTGCTTTTGCATTTCAAATATTTTACGGAAGATAACAGATATTGCTTTAAAATGGTTTTTTTGATACTCGATAACCTTTGGTTGTAGAATGTGTCTTGAATTGAAAGATAGCTAAGCCAGGAGCCTTTATTTTATCGAAGATTTAGTTCTAACAGCTTATTTGTACGTCTGTGCGAATGTTTGAATAATACCAGGCCGGATCTTAAGCCTAGAGGGCCTTACGATAGCCTCATGTCTTATTGTATCGTCCATTTTAAAAAGATTTTATGTATGTATGTTGAAGCTTCGTGTGTTTGTACAGATGTGTAGACAATACCTAGAAGGATTTAAGATAAACTTATCTCTTTTTCTTCTCTTTTTCAATTGAAGCCTTGTCCGTCTGCCCGGATGTATGGATAATACTCAGAAGGACTGAAGATAGACTTATCTTTTCTTCAATTCAGTTCGAACTTTTTCTATCTGTGCGGTTGTCTAGATAATAACCGGAAGGACTTAAGATAAACTTATTTTCTATCACACCGTTCGTATCGAAAGGATTTTCTCCAATTCAATCGAAGCTTTCTCTGTCTGTGCGGATGTGTAGACAAGACCCAAAAGGATTTAGGATACACTTATCTCTTTTTCTTCTCTTTTTCAATTGAAGCTTTGTCTGTCCTTGCGGATGTGTAGATAATAGTCAGAAAGACTTAAGATAGACTTATCTTTTCTTCAATTCAATTGGAAGCTTTGCGTAGACAATATCCAGAAGGACTTAAGATGAATTTATCCCTCTGTTTCAAAACTTTTTGTGCGAATATATATAACATCCAGAAGGTTCTTTCTTTTATTATGCCGTCCATTTCAAAACCATTTTATGCGTCAATAAAAAGTTTGTCTTTCTATCTGTGGGTTCGTGTTTTCATCCATGCATATTTCGCATAAATTCCTTATATGAGAAAAAAATCTCTCAAGGGAGACCGCTAAGTGAAACCATTGCGACATTCGAAATTGATGTTAAAGATTTGGATTAGATGGATTCATTTCAAAGGACAGACGGACAGAATTTGCAAATGCCTTTGAATCCATGCTATAACAAGGCAACAGGTGTTAGCTTGGGTATTAAAAAACACACTTTCGTACAAAACATAAGGTAAGGTTTAATAGAACTTAAAAAAGAACAGAACGTGTGCTCAAAATCGAACAAATAATCGTCAAGGTTCCGATTCAGCTATACGATATCATCCAGAGTAAAGGCCGTAACATATATGGGTAATCATATTAATGCTTTAATTCGATTCAATCACGTGTAACTACGACTATGAGTGGTGTAGGATATAAAAACGCCCCGAAAGATACCAGGCTACTTAGTTTTACAATAATTGCGACTGTGGTTCTACATTCATTCCCATAACAGACATGTTATTGAACAACAATTTTCGACGCGTAAGAAGAATTTACTATATTTCGTTACTTAAATTTTGTTAATATACCGGCCGAAATTCGCCAATGGACAATGCAGCTCCGACACATCCAATTTGGCGACATCTTTCGGTCTTCTAAATTGTAAACACTTACAACAAGAATCACAGCGTGTGGGAATTATGATAAAGGAGACTTACATACTAACGGCCAGTATATTACCGCCGACAATTTGGTGTGAAATAATTTATAAAGATAGCGAACGTAGTGATAGCTTCGTCATGACAAATCTTGGGGATGATGTCAATCTTCATCCGGCGGTGGCGCCTCAACTGCAAACGCTTGAACTCGTTAAGCCTATAGATTTTAGGAGTAAATACGCGGCAAAAGTAGGTCTAATAGGCAAACAGCCTACGGATAAAACATATGAAGGAAGCGAAGTCCTTACTTCTGACGGCACAAGCATAAAAATTGTAGAGTATAAGGTGATTGTAGAAGAGAAGAATGTATAGAAGTACGAGAACTTGCATATAAATGTGCTTTGTATAAAGACGGTAAATGAAGGATGTAATCATTGCGAAATCTTAAAGGCTGGATCGGGAGTTGCATTTAACGATGAACTAATTGGCATGGTAACTGATGATCCTCAATGTGATAAGGACAAATCGCGAATATGTGCTAGCGTGCTCGGGAATCTTGTATGGATACGAATCTTTAAGATCAAATTTGAGAAAGTGTCCGGATACGTTGGGAAAAATTTGTTGATTCGTTCTGTAAAAAGGAAAGGTTACACAATACCAAGGAAAGATACATTTTATGCGGCCATCGTATTACCATCGATCGATATATGATGTAAAATAGTAAAAGAATATGGAAATGCTTCTGTCACACACTTGATTAACTTGGAGAGACGTGAAAAGTAGTAACTTTTAAAAGTGGAACTACTATCCGAACTGCTGTGCACAACTCAATTGAAAATTCTTCTATTAAATTCACAAACTTGGCTGAGAAGCCGTCTCGCTTATCTAATAAACTATATGTGCTGTCGATTGATGAAAAAAATGTGTCAGCGAAGAAAAGGTGACTATGGTAGAAAATGAAAAATTCAACTAAGTGTATGAAAATTTATAGGAAGCAAATGTCATCGGTACACGGATGCCAGAGGAATGTAAACTTTGGTTGCAAATAGAATTTTGTAATAAAAAAACTGTAATTGTGTTGATTAATTAAAATGAAAGAAAAAGATAGCAACAGATAGAAATTACATTGTGTGGAAGATGATGATTAGCTTGTCTTGGGATTTATTTTAAGGACTTGATAGAAAGTCAAGTTCAGATAGAGGGATCCTGAAGTCAAATAAACGTTTGCATCTCTGCTTAAAGCAGCTGCAAAAAACCTTGAGCTTAATTCTGGTTAGTAGTCATAAGAAAAGACTCAAATTATATAAAATTTACCAGAATTCTTGCTACACATAGCTATACTGAAGTGAATCGAATAAATATAATTTAAAAAAAAGGAAAAATCGAAAAGCAAAAAATTTATAAAAAAAGCTTCAAAAGCAAGACTAGAAGAGACATACACTTTTATGTGACTCTAAAAACCGTAGAGCGTATCGGAAGGACCAAGTGCAAGTTAACAAGTAAGAAAATTATATTCGATCTTGCCTCAATCTTTTCACTGTGATCGTAAAAAAAAAAAAAAAAAAACAAAGAGAACCAAATTTTTCATACTCTCTAATAAAGGGTGGGCGCGTCTGTTTTTTTTATTTTCAAAATCTATGTGGAATTTTTTACAATTTATGTAGTGTACGTTATGAGTGGGAAGCAAAAAACGCGGAGACAAAAATGTTCACAGTGCTTTTGTTGCATGCAAGTGTGGGCGCAATAGGCGTGTCCTTTGACCATTCTAATCCATTTCTCTTATAAATTTAAAGGCGATATCTTCATTTTTGCGAGCGAGAGAATGTTTACCACAAATTCTACACAGATGGGCAGATGGTTAAATAAACAGGCGATCAAACGAACACGCTTAGGTGGATTCTGAATTTGAATCTGGCCAAAGAATTCATATATATTTTTTGTGGTTTCACGAAGCCTGCTTTTGTCCGTTACAAAGATATTGAAAAGGAAATTCATTTTTGATATATCATAATGATGGATAAGCGTTTTTGGACAACCACCGCTGCATCACCCATATAATAATCGAGCAAATTCTTGTATATTTACCTGCAGTGCGCTTCACCCGGTTTGGCCCACTTTCGATACAAACTCGCGTGAACTCGATAGCTTCATTTTTGCGGCCAGCAGAATGTTAACAACAAACATGCTACAAGCGGACAGATGGATAGACGGACACGCGTAAATCGATTCAGAAATTGACAGCGACCACGTATATATATATACTTTGTAGAAGCTGTGAAGTTTCCTGCTAGGTGTTCGACGATATAAATATACCTCTTGTCTATCGGCGATGGCTGCAAAGAAGAACACGCTAGCACAGAACGAGGTAACTATTGTATATAGAGAAAAGTGTAAGAAAAAAGTGCGAATCCCTGGATGCAATTGTCATTTGTATGCCGATGCTGGATGAATGTGATAATTGTGCCACTGCGAAAGCTGACTATTTGTGTACTCATATATTGTATATGTAATGTATTGATTGATATAGTGAGCGAGCATATTCGATAAAGCACGTTCTAAGGTCGACAAAATTCTTCTTCCTCTTCGTCTTCTATTTAATAATTTAGCCAAAAATTAGCAAGGATCATCAACTAATAGTCGAGTGTTTGTAAATCTTTGATTGCCTTCGTGTTTCAATTTTTATACCCATCAACGAAGGATGGGGAGTACATTCATTTTGTCAAAACGCTCGCAAAATCGAGGAGAAAGCTTCAGAGACCCTACAAGTTATACATATATTATTGATCAGAATCAACGATTTAAGCATGTCCGTCTGTTCATCAGTCTCTTGTAAACATTCTACTAGCCACAAAAATGAAGCTAAGGAATTCAAATTTAGCAGAAGCATTGGAAGTTCGTGCACGCAGATTGGCATTGAAAATGGGCATGCCTATGGCGCCACTGCCATAGGTAGTGGACATTATTGTTTTTCAAGAAGAATAAAACAATGGTTTTTCGATCATTACTCATAAACTATAGCACCTAAGTTCTATGGGCGATGCTGTGTTATCTCTCACAAATATGGATGGAATTGACCCACCCTTTTTTTGTTCTTTTTAGTACGTTTACAACATGCAGAAGGAAGCTTCAAAAGCCTCATAAAGCACATAAATACTTGGCCAGTTTTAAATTCGTAATGACTTTTAGTTTGTTCATCTGTCCTTCCGCCCATCTTTGTACTGTCTTGTGGTAAACTTTCTCTTGGGGGGAGGGGGGAATGGGGGTATGTTTTGTTTCAGCCACTTGCTCGGCCAATAATGTGCTTTTACTTTATATAAAATTCAATTTTTCATTCTCGGATTTTAAATTTTTAAATAAAATTTACTAAAGGGTCAAAGTTGATTGCTGACCTGATTATTGTTATTGGTGTCTGGTTTTTTTAATACTTAGTGAACATTTTTAAAATCAATTCCTTTATTTTTTCTCCTTTTTTTACTTTTTCTGTAGAAAAATAAAAAATAAAAAATTCTCATGCTTTTACTGATTATTTGCCTTGAAAACGAGCAAGAAAAAAAAAACAGGATATGAAATTCAACAAGTTAAGGGTTGTGCAGCAGCCACTTTTTTTGTGGAAAACGAAAAATTTTTCTAGTTTTTTTTTTTTCAACCGACTACTTGCATAGTTTTAAATAGATAACTAGACAGTAGTTCTGGTTTTCCATTATTTTTTTTTTTTTTTTTTTGTGTTTAGATAAAGTGCTATTAACCCTTAACGAAATGTTCGTTGTTGGACAACGCGGGTTAGAGGTGGGGTCAAATGGCACGACATGTTTTGTTTACATTTGTAACTGGTATTCTTAAGCACATCAAATAGGGAATTGTTGCTTGTCTAGTAGTGTAGTACAGTGAAATGTTTTTGTTGATATTTACTATACCCTACACCAGTAGCTTTACAAAGGGTGTAGGCAACACCTAGAACCAGATGGGATGGGACTCACTTTTTATTATATCGATCGCTACAGAAAGTGATTCTGTTTGTCTTTCCGTCTGTCGGTCTCTCTCTCTCTATCTTGTTTTAAAGCGATTCTGTTTGTATTTCCGTCTGTCCGCCTATCCCTCTATCTTGTTTTAAAGCGATTCTATTTGTCTTTCCGTCTGTCCGCCTCTCCTCTATCTTGTTTTAAAGTGATTCGGTTTGTCTTTCCGTCTGTCCGCCTCTCTTTCTATCTTGTTTTAAGGTGATTCTGTTTGTCTTTCCGTCTGTTCGTCTCTCTCTGTCTTATTTTCTTCTTTTCAATCTACAACCCGCAAATTTTTTCGTATATCATATTTTGATGAAATTTGGTATAAGGACGAACGCTATTGAAAATGGTTCGATCAGTTTTCATATAACGTCTTATTTTGCAAAATCGATGTATGGATGACTGCGGGACGGTGTACGGTATTTATTGGTGACCCGTGTTTCACAAAAGTATTTTTACTTGTTTTTGAAAGTGTTTTAATTTATTTTGAAAAATCGTTATATATAAATAGCGGTACTAAACCCAGTAGTGTAGAGCATTTAATAGTGGTCCGCTCCCCATTAAATAACATTGAATTGTGTATTCATTTCTTTTTAAGCGCATACTTTGGCATACTTTGATTGCTTCACCTTAAAAAACATTTAAGCGTAATATAAACTCGTAGACATAGCCCTATTTAGTTTAATCCCAATTCGTGCAAGTGTTTTTATATAATAATAATTATTAACACGATGCGCATCACAGGATTACAGGCAGAAAGGAATACCTTATCTTGGACAGGAGGTTCTTTTTAATTGAAATTCTTTTATTTATCCAAACAAGTTACGTGTAAGCATAAAACATTATACGCAGGCCATATATATATTCATAACCACCATCGTAGGATAAGGCTTTTATTCATTTTCGCGAGACGTTGGCAGAACATTTTCAAAACGAAACCTCAGAGATCTCATGAAGTATATATATTTTTGTAAATCGATTTAAATCTGCCTATCCTTTTTCTCTTTTGTTTGACGTACCACTACAAGATGGGGGTGCACTAGTTTTTTTTCCCCACAATATACGTGACACGCAAACGGAAGCTTCAGAGACTTTACAAAATGTATATATTCTTGATCAGCGTGAAATTCGAAGTTGATTTAGCCATGTCTGTCTATCTGTCTGTCTGTCTATTTGTGGCGTCAGTTGCTGACACTCTCCTGGTCGTAAAAACGAAGATATCGACTTCAAATTTGGTAGAAACATTGGAAATTCCCGCAGGCGGGTTGGTATTGAAAATGGGCCAAATTCGTCAGAGCAGAAGCCCGCCTTATTTTTGTGTCGTCTTCCCATCGTTACTGTCATTCTGTCAACATGCTCTGCCGTATAGCAGACTTAAGTCTGCAGATAGCGTTGTAATTTCTTTTGCCGCTCGTCCGGTCCATTTTTCTTCTTTCTTAAGTGATCCTTCACTAATACCTCCATGGGTAATATTCCCACCAAGAGTGCTGTCACTGTGGGCTGATATTATTATCAGCGTGCAAGCAGCTTCTATCTTCCACGGAAGTTCTTTACTTGGTTATACTTTCGCTGCCCAAAAAATGGGTGCGGTATAAATAAAAATCATTTATGCTTACACTACGCTTTATACAAGTCTTCGTCTCGTCTGCGTTTGTCTTAGCTGATGTTTGACATAATTTTGCACAGAGTGATTGTGCGGTTAACAATGCTTTATTCAACACCTTCTTAACGTCTGTGCGTCGATCTGTCTGTCTGTTTGTATGTCCGGCTGTCCGTGAAATATTTGCTGTAAACATTTTCCTGGTCGCAAAAGTAAAGCTATTGGCTTCAAAAATTGGAAGTCCCTTCGCAAAAATTAGTAGTGAAAATGGGAAAAATGGAATAAAGGACATGCCCACGAATGCCCAGTTTCTCAAAGCAAAAATTTGCACGTTTTTGTGCATTACTTTTAAAATATGATATGTAGAAGACTGAAATTCTCTATATTTACTTTATGAAGGAAATCTACTATTCACAGTAGAGAAAACGCCGGCCACGTTCACGCAATATTGTAGAAAATGAAGTTCTTTTTCCCTTTTATGTTTTTTAGTCCTTTTTAGGATAACGGTGATGACCATAAAACGTTCGTTCGCGATTAATTATAATTTTCTTACTTGTTTAATTTTCAATTACGTAAAAAATAAAATAAAAAAAATCTTCCGCCAAGTTTACCATAAAAAAATATGAAGAAACAACCAAAAAGGTTCAATTTTCGTATTGTATAAGACTTGACGGGCGTGGTTGATTATTTCCGTTATGTGAAAATTTGTTTTGTTACTCTCACTTCCCGCCGCATGGCACCTGTGTCCTTTGAACTACTTAGTCCATTCTCAGCATTGGCCTGCCTGCAAGAATTTCTGATGCTTTTGCTAAGTTTGAAGCCGATATCTTATTGCCTTTTGTCGGCGCACACAATATACACAGTTACACATGCTTAAAGCGATTTACAATTCGATGTTGACTTCGATTTTCCCTTTTTTCCCTTTTATATTTGTTCGATCCAGTTTTACGATATGACGGTCTCGTAGTATAGATATTTTCCGCAAGAATTCGGGTAAATCTTATATAATTTGAGCCTTTTCTTATACCTACTATGGTATAAGGTCTACTAACCAGAATTAAGCTCAAGGTTTTTTGCAGCTGCTCTACGGTTTTTAGAGTCACATAAAAGTGTATGTCTCTTCTAGTCTTGCTTTTGAAGCTTTTTTTATAAATTTTTTGCTTTTCGATTTTTCCTTTTTTTTAAATTATATTTATTCGATTCACTTCAGTATAGCTATGTGTAGCAAGAATTCTGGTAAATTTTATATAATTTGAGTCTTTTCTTATGACTACTAACCAGAATTAAGCTCAAGGTTTTTTGCAGCTGCCTTAAGCAGAGATGCAAACGTTTATTTGAGTTCAGGATCCCTCTATCTGAACTTGACTTTCTATCAAGTCCTTACAATAAATCCCAAGACAAGCTAATCATCATCTTCCACACAATGTAATTTCTATCTGTTGCTATCTTTTTCTTTCATTTTAATTAATCAACATAATTACAGTTTTTTTATTACAAAATTCTATTTGCAACCAAAGTTTACATTCCTCTGGCATCCGTGTACCGATGACATTTGCTTCCTATAAATTTTCATACACTTAGTTGAATTTTTCATTTTCTACCATAGTCACCTTTTCTTCGCTGACACATTTTTTTCATCAATCGACAGCACATATAGTTTATTAGATAAGCGAGACGGCTTCTCAGCCAAGTTTGTGAATTTAATAGAAGAATTTTCAATTGAGTTGTGCACAGCAGTTCGGATTGTAGTTCCATTTTTAAAAGTTACTACTTTTCACGTCTCTCCAAGTTAATCAAGTGTGTGACAGAAGC
>CCAG010007204.1:0-31222 GCA_001077435.1 Glossina morsitans morsitans | reverse complement strand
TAAGCTAAATAAAATCTATTTTACAAAACTCACAGGTATGTCGCAGTTGTTGCAACTTTCTTAGCTTGATTATAATTTATTAATTTTTACTGCAGATATACGACAAATTTTATTTTTTCTTTGCCAGAATGAAATCTCGAGATTTGTTGTTCTTATAACGGTTTATAGAAATTAAAAATTTGAATGAAAACTTTTTATAAAACTTTGCATATGTATTGGTTTAGAAATATAAAACATAGAATGATGAAAGAAAACTAATTTGTTTCATTTTCGTTGACACCTGCGCTAAGTAATTAGTTTAAGATGCAAAACACATTTTGCACAGTTTTTCTAAAAACAGTTTTTACAACTCCTTCCCTGCAGCGAGTGTGTGTTGCATCAGCGTAACAATAAATTAAATTAAAATTATTTCTTATGCATTTTGGCAAAACGGTAGCAAATGTTAGCAACATTTGATAACATTTTTTAGGGTAATTGCGATAGAATTGTGAAGTAGTAACGCAATTACCCTAAAAAATATTATCAAATGTTGCTAACATTGTACCTTCTGCTCCCTACCGTTCACATATATTTGTCGTTCTTATTGAATAGTAACAGATAGTAGGGGAATTGTACCTAACTCCGATTTCTTAGGGGAAATGAAATATTGTCAGGACATAAAAGGTTTCTCTATTCTTTGCTAAGAAGAGTATTGCAAGGGAGCAAATAAATACTCTAACGAAGGTTGCACTGACCGGCCGACAGAATTTCCTAAAGTACCTACAATCAGTGTCTATCTACTGTCGTAAGTGAGACTAACATAAAGCACTTAGAACAGCAAGTACCGACCAATTTTTGGCCCGTTGTCGCAGTACAGTGCGAAGACAAGTCCCTTAAGTTCAACTCTAAAGGTGTGCGAAGGACTTTTGGGCGTCTAGTGGTGAATCTCCACGCAGCTGATAATTAAGAACAAAAAGCTAGCCTCTGGAGAAATAAGGATCATATATTTATGCCTTACGATGATTATTCAATGCTGCTCTTAATTTCATCCTTATTTTGCTCTCTGCGCTTATATAATTGTTTCAGTTTGTCTGCTTAATAGTATCTCGCCTAGTTTTACAACATTCTATAACGGCTATTTATCCTGTGTTTGTGCGTATGTGTCTCGTATCCAGAGGAACATCAGATAAATCCAGCTTTAATCAATCGATTCAGAAAATGTCTGCTTCTTCATTATCTTAAGTTCATGCCACCGGTTAGTTTTTTGAGACATTTTGATGAAATTTAACAGACTAATAGATTTTGAGCCAAAAATGAACATCGTTCAAACCTGATTCCATCGAATTATTTTTGGAATCATTCGCCAAATATGAAAATACATATGAAAAAAAAACTCTCCATATGTCATATTTCTTAATAAAAGTTATAGAAAATGTGTTTTGGCAAACTACAGGAACACCGAAAATTGGACCAATTTTGAACCTTTCTCGCACTATTTGATTAATTCTTTCTTTTCTAAATATAACGGGAAATACATTAATGACTTCCATCTCCTTTTGTCGTAATTTTGTTTTATTTTTCTTTTACGTTCATTTATCTCTGCTTTATGTCATAAAAAGTAGTATATCACGGCTTAGTTTTATGTTTTTTTTCGTTATCTCATACCACTTTATGGTAAGCGCTTTCCTCTTCTTTCTTTTTGTTGCTTCATATCTTATCAGTTTCGAATGGACTACCAAATATTTGAAATGTCTTCTTTGAATGGTAGGTAGATGGGCAAAGAATTTAAAAGAGAACGAACTAAATATTTTTACAGACCGCACAGATGAACGATAGCATCAAGTGCTCACTTTGATGCGAAAACTATTCTGTAAAGTATTCGGAGAGCTTTACGTGTAACAAACCATGATATGACAAGCTCAACATTTTTAATTAAATAGTTAAGTAAAATAAAGTTTATTTCCGTTCAATATAAGAATCAGAGGATAATATGCGCACAGCTTACATTTCCCTCTGCATACAAATTAAAATGCTTGCTTTCTATTTTATACCCATCATCGAAGGATGAGGGGTACTTTCATTTTGTCGAAACGCTTGCAACGCACAGAAGGAAGCTTCAGAGACTCCACCAAGTATGTATATTCTTGACCAGCACCAAACTCTGAATCGATTTATGGATGTCCGTCTACCCATCTATGTAATGCCTGGTGTAAACATTCTCCTGAGCGCGAAAATGGACTTCAAATTTTGGTAGAACAAGTTCTTGTGCGCAAGTTGGCGTTGAAAAGGGACGAAATCGGTCGAAGGACACGTTTATAACTGAACTGAGGACATCTTTGTTTTTCAAAAGGAATAAAAATTGGTTTTTTGCTCATTACTTGTAGACTACAGCAGATAAATGTACAAAAATTTTAACACATATTTTATGGGCGATGCTGTAGTAGCTGTACAAATATGAAAAAGATTGGCAACGCCTGCCCTATATAATAGCGTATCAAAATTTAATTTTTTTCCCGATACCTTTGTAACCCGCTGTAACAAGCTTCACCCCATAAACCCCATAAGGTATACAAATTCTTTGCCAGTTTCAAACTGCGAATGCAACTAAATACATACGTCCGTCCATTTGTCCGTCTTCCCCGGGCGTAGCATCTGTGGTAAACATGCTCCCGGTAGCGAAAATGAAGATACCGCCTAGAAATTTTTTGAACTTTTTTAAGCACATGCCTGCAACACCCACACGCCTATCTGAAAAAAACTTTTAAAGTGATGGGAATAACAGATTCGGTCACGACCGAATAACATTTTCTGACTTGTTTCGTTTGAAATATCATTTGCTTGTTGAATCCTCTTATTATTGGAAATTACAATGAAATGTAATGAAATTTTAAATCTAATTTAAGCCTGGTGACGACTGTCGATGCAAAAGTTCGCCTTTTAATTTATAAAGCCTTCAGTGACAGTTCGTTTTAAACGAGCGTGGCTCTCTGTTAAGGGAAGAGGATTTGGCTGACTTAGGACGTTAGTAACATTTTGTTTGGTGTTATCCGACCGGAATATTTAAGTCTTTGTGAATATTTGAATTACTTGTGTACCAGAAACCATCTGTTGTTGTATGTAAAATCTTTGGCTGCCTCCTTTGCAACTTAGGTATGTTGAAGGAAAAAGTTGTTTCCCATGATTGTATTTTTAGTTTTATTTGGACTAACTTCGCACTTATGTGATGAGTACATATGAGGCGGGGATCTAAATGGATTCCTAAGTATTTGACGTGGGTTTTCGGATTACCCTAGTCATATCGTGACTGTAGAAAGTGTGACATAAATTTTTACAAGCTTTTTATGTACACAAAATGGAGGCTTTCGGAAATTGATAAAAAAAAACTCACAGTATTGTCTGGCAAATGTGAAAAAATTAGAAGGATGTTGGATGAGAGCCGCTACTTAAAGCACTCATCGTCTTCCCAAAGTTGAACATCATGCAACGTAGCTTCTGGTCGTTCATCGCTCGCTTCACATGAAGCTCTTGCATAGTGGACGATGGAGTTTGTGGATTTTTCATCGTCAAATCCCTTGAAGCTTCGAGTGCTCTATGCTAGTTTTGAGACAAAATTAACATTTTTCCCATCGCAAACTTAAATAACTCTAGTAATCCGAGCAGTAGCCCCTCGACGCAGTAATCTCCTCCCATTGGTCACATTCACTCCCAATCCCAAAGAAACATAAGCAAATATAATAAATCCTCCTCTTGCCCTAGCCCTTCCTACACTTCTGCGTACCACCAGGTGGCGCAAGTTGCACAAGCAAGTACCGATACTCCATCTATTTCTTCCCCGTCTTATATACGTTTTCTTGTTTATTTATATAGATGTGGTTCCTTTACTGTTTTGTCATTTTTTAATTGTTGATAATTCTGAGCATAGGACTTATTTTTAGGAGTCAATCAGCAGAATTCGTCTTTTAATTTATTTTAGGTGAAATTTAATGTATGAATATATAAACGAATAAGTCGTTTGAAGTTTGAGGCTTTTTTGATTTAGGTCACGTTTGCCATCGGTTTGAAAATTTTTTAATTCTTTACCCTTCGTGCTTTTGTTCTCTCCAAGAATCTTCTACAGCAATAGCGTATTAATTAAAACCGAGCTAATACTCTAAGGATTTAAACAACAAAGCATTTCGTTTTCTTCGAAACAGCATCTTTCCCGGGGATCTATGCTTTATTTTTTACCAAATGAAGCAAGAAGCAACGTTTTTATTGGGATTTAAAAAAAAAAAGTAAATACATTTTTCGTTTAATTAGTTTCCTGTGTGGATTTATTTAATTATTTTTACCCAGTACTGACTTTTTCAGCAAATATGCAGTAAAAATGACCTTAACATAATTTAAAGTCTATATTGCTATTACATCTACTACTTTTGTGCAACTAAAGTACATGAGCAGTCGGCATAAGACAAATTGAAAGTGTATTAAAGGTAAAGGAAAAGGTTTTGTGAACCATTTTGCTGAGAGAGATAATTGAACTCGAAATTGATTGCTTATGTCGCGTATTGGACAATGTGACATACACGAAACTCGTAATTTTATATTATGAGAAGTTATTCGGCAATTGAAGCAGTGTATAATTAACGCTCATGACTTCTTTAGTAATTCCGGATCTGGCTACAAAATCTGAACGAAAACAGATAAATAAATTCTTAGTTGCATGCGTAAAAAAATTGAAGCGTTATAGTCGGGGAAGACGGTCGGTCAAATAATCTAGACCAATTTGGTGCATAGGATCTTTTATCGACCTTCGTTATAAAATACTAAAAAGTGTAATCGTAAAAGGCTTACTTCTCCTTAAAATTCCTATATAAAGAGTGGTCCGAAAAATGAATGTATTCGTCGTGGTAGGAACACAATACCGTCGAGAAATATTTGCAGAACCAGTATAGTAGTCCGAAAGCAGTTTCCCTTAAGCAATAAAAAGAAAGAAGAAGAAGGCGAGAGCCATTCTGACGAAGCATCTTTGTTTAATAAATGAAGACACTGCGGTCTATAACTTAGCTGATATAACCTTGACTCTAAAACTAGTCTATTGCCAGCTACAATAAGGTCGATTCAATTCTTCGTTTATTCTTAATTATTAAAAATCATTCGGACACATTTATTTTCGGAAAATTCGGAGAACACTCAAAAGAATTAGTTTTTTAATGGTAGAACAAAAAAAAAAGTTGTAAACATAAAGAAAAAGCAAAGCTGACATTTTTTATTTTATAATCTTAGAAATTTAGGTGGTTTATAAACACCCTACACTAAAAAAACCAAAAAAGAAACTAGCTAGAGAAACACTTACGATCCTGGCGAGCATTGGAATGCAAAACATCAATGACCTTTTGTGAAAGGAAGGCAATTATTTCTACCGCTTTCCATTAACGGTAGAGTGTAACGCTTTTCCAGCCACATAAGAAAATTGGAAGGATTTCAGCACCTTTTTACGGAAATTGCGTAAAGATTGTTTCAGTTACTGCCGTCGCAAAGCAATGTGGGTAATAGGTAAGGCATATCAAGCTCCGGTTTAGCTAGTAGTGCGCTAAGGAATGCTTGCTAACGAAAAATTTTAAAGAAACATAAGCATAATAACCTTTTTTATTATACATATAAGTATGTATTACATGAACATATTGGATATATGAAGGTTTGAAAAGTTTCAACATTACTTGCATGTGCTTTAGCTGAATTTTCAGTATAAAATGTTATAATCATTTGCAAAAGCTTTGTAAAAATAAATTGTAAGTAAATATGCTCTTGAGTATTCTGTTTATCGTTATTCTGCATTGCATGTAGGCCAGTGCGCGCATCACATGTAAAAACCACACTCTGCATAAAAGTTAAAGCTTGCCGTATAAAGAACTTAGAGATGCTCTACGTTTAAGAGTTATCTCAGTTTATCAACCGAACATTTCTAATTACGGAGAATAAAGTTATATTATTTTACGGATTTTATCTTTTACCTGTCAAATCGGTCTACAAACTATTTAAGCACCACCTGAAATCAATCTCACACAAGTAATAAACAGTCATTAAGCTCTTCCATCCAACATCGTTTTACCAAAATTGCAAACCTTTCACGTTTGGTTCAGAGTTTTACAAACAACACATAACGACAACATTTAAAATGTGTCAGAGAGGTTTTTCTTTCGGCAATGAGTCAGCGTAAGTTACCTTCAAAGAGATGCGCTGTAATTAAAATTCAAACACTTTACTGAATATTCTTTACACACATTATTGCTGAAATATGGTCTGCATACGCAGTAAGTGAAAAACAGAATCGTTTACTAATGAAGATATGAAGGAATGAGGAGGTTAGTGCTTTCGTCCTACCCTTTTGCCAATACGACGACAAAATCATGACTTTTTCGAAATTCTAACAGAAATAGTCGTATGACCAGTCTTACAACAACGACTTTGTGGTTTTCGGGCTTGCATTCTAATCGTCAATTGTCGTCTTTAATCGTTATGCAAACTTAGTCTGCTACGACATAGTATGCTTTTCTCGACTATAACTTAGTCTAGCATGTTGTCAGGTGATTATCTCAATATAATTGGTCAATATAATTAGATCTACTTATCTAATATCAAAAGACAAGACTTACTTCCCCTCAGTAGTTAGTAGTAGCGAAATTATCGTAAAAAGAGAATGTAGTGTACTTTGTTTTATAATTATGATGTTGAGAAAGGTTCTATTTTGGAATAGCTAGTTTTTGATTTTTCTGTAAATAATAAAAGCACTGAGCTTTTTGTTTAAAGAAAATATAAGAATAAAATTGGATTTTTCTTTATAAATTTTTTAACTTAACTAATTTACTTCTATAAATTAGAAAGAAAAATTTATGAAACTGCTTGCGTTGGTGACGATCTAAACATGCGCCAGGATCAAAATGTAGTCCAATAACTGCTAAAGAGCTTGTGTATGTTTTACTTTTTTAATTATCGTGTATTCTCTAGACTACACACTATGCACTGGCGCAAGAGGAAATAGGTAAAGGCCTATTTACCGCATACGCAGGCAAGTCAGCAAACACGAAGAAAAATGTACACACTCCATAGAAATAATTGTTGGCAATTCACTCCGGAGTTCCCCATTTCATAGCTTACTTATTTGGAGGAAAATTCATAGTGATAATTGACGACAGACCGCTGGCGTCGATACTTTCGTATAAGGGTAAGGCGAGAATTATCGGATAACTATTTTTAATTTACACTGTATACAAAATGTCTACCACGCACGCAAAATAGATAGCAATTCAGACATCTTTACGAAGATGAATCCGACGTCTAAGAAAAACGGCCATTGACGAATCACGAAAACTGTGATAATACTAGAGGCGTGTCCGCAAAGAATAAATCAGATGAAAAGAAAAATAAATGAATATAAAGAGGCCATAAACAAATTTTTCTTTTTATCTCCTCCCTCGAGTTTGGGGAATTTTCTTTGTTTTGTGACTGTGGGTTAGCTCGTCGGGCTATCCAGGCATCCAAAATTGCTTATAATGGCATATAACTTACTTCCGGCTATGTCTCAAGACGGTAAATTATCAAAAACGAGTATATTGCGCTTATAAAAATGTGCAGAACCATAAACTTCATTATATTTAATCCGGTCTCATTAAGTAAGGGAAAGCACGTCACTGTAACAAATTTCATCAAAATATCTCAAAAATTACGATCTGTAGCTTGAAGACATATTATATGGACATAGACGAACAGAAAAGTTTAGATCATTTCAGATAATGATTCTGAATTGATCGGTATAATAAAAAGTGGGTCCATCTTAAACCCTTGTACCCTTGTGTTGCAAACGATCGCCCCAAATTAATATACCCACCAGTGTTGTAGGGTATAAAGAATATTGTACAGTACTGCAGAACCGCAAAATATTATATAAATTCATATTAATAATATCATCATCATATAGACAATTTATCAAATAAATGTAGTACTTATGTGAATTACTTAGTGTATGTAGATTTTAAATTCTTGATGATCGTAGTTTTGTTTATGAGTTCATTTATTAGATAGATATTATTTAAAGAAAGAGATTCTTTTGTAATCAGAAAAGGTGCTCCTCCTCTGCGAATAAACCCTTCTTTTGCCGACATTACAATTTCCGTTTTTTCTCCATTTCCTATTCGTCAAACATATTAGCTTACAGAGATGCCATCCTCACAAATCTCTGTTTTTAATTAATGAATTAACTTATATGAAGAATAAAAAAGCTCTCTTGTATACTACAAAAACAAAAAAAACGTGTTAAGAGACTTGTGAGATTAAAAGTTTTCTTCTCAGTCCCGAAGGTAACGCAAAGTGAGTGTTAAAATAACTCCCAAGCGCTTACTTATAAAAGCTGAGTGTAACAAAGAGTTTTATCAACAAAATTACCTTACAATACAGATATGATGACGCGTTACATTATACGCATTAAAACGAATGGAACAAATCGGCGTAGAACCTGCAGAAATCCATCCAACGGCAATAAAAACAAAACAACAGCAGTAACCACAAATGTGGTAAACATCACCATCATGGGCTGCGTTAGTTGGGCTAACGGTGTCAATTGAAGGAAAAACACAAATTCCTTGTAATAATTCGATATGTGTAGCCATTAAAACAACTGCACTAAAGGGACTCATGCTATTCAAGTTCAAACTGAAAAGAACTTCTATTACGAAAATATTCTCAACATATTGTCGTAACCATTATTATGCTCATTCTTTTATGTTCAAATGTTCCATTTTATGAAATCTTGTTTTCTTCCCCTCTCTTTAATTTTAAATAATTTTGACATTACAAAAAAGAGCCCTATCTGTGAATGATCGATTTTACTGTTCTGCATGCATATGCGCCTAAGCTGCTTAATACGAATGTTTCACATAAACAACTGTCATCTTTGACATGAATATGCAAATGAAGCTGAATACAAGTAAGATGACATACTCCCTTTCGAACGAATATTTGATGTATAGTAGAAGAACGAGAAAGATTTTTTCTGTCTTCCTTTAAAAAGTTCTGTTTAGAATCAAAAAATCGATTATTATGAATATTCATTCATTCATTGGTTACGTTCCATTTGTAAAAGTTCTTACTTTCAAATTTTTATATTAAAATTTTTCCTTTTAATTTGTCAAAGTCAGTTCAGAGAAAAATATATATATATGTATATATATTTATTATTTTTGGAAAAATTATACGAACCCTGGCAAGAAATGACGTTCTAATCAACTCTTACCGCAGAAACATCGGCTGATCAAGGTACAAAGTGCCTATTGCTTAGAGGCAACAAAAAGAAGAGAGGAATTTGGAAAATTATTCAATTAAATTCTCTCAAGTCTAGCAAATGATAATAAATCTGACGTCCTACACTTGCCTCAAGTCTTTCCAGTATACAAAGCAATGCGTCCATCTCCACATTTTTGAAAGCAATTGACTGGGTGTAAAAATACTGAAATACTTCTTTCAACTAAATGTAACGCACGTGCATTTATCATGGCAAAGCACTAGATAAATTGAGTTCAATTGTTTTCTGATCGAATTTTTTTAATCTTTGTTATGTATTCCAATACAAACAGGAAAAATATTCGGATCAAAAAACAAATAAGAAATCTTTATCTTTATCCCATCAATTTGAAAAGGTCAAATGAAATTACTCTTGCACGCTACTTTTAATAGACCAGCATTGAGGAGCTCTAGAAGTTTAGATGCATTACTAACAGGTTTTTTTTAATAAAAAAAAAAATTAATAATACACTATTATTTAAGTAAGCTTATAATTTAAGTGAGCCGATGGAAAATACATACCAAGGCGTTCCCCCTTCAAGATCATCTAATCTGAAACTTCCTTTTAGGTGTTGCAAAGTTTACGGTAAGATGAGTATGCTGAGAACGCTTACCTGGGACGAAGGTATAAAAAAATGAGTAGCTTTATATAAGTAACTTATATCTTTTAAATGCTAATTTTAATACAAATATGTTGCCTCTTTTTATACTTAATGGTTTAATTAATTAAAATCATTATATAAATAGTTAAAATCTTTATATATCTGCTTACTTTGTTTTGAAAAACCCTAATAGCATGCAATTTTGTGTTTTCTTTATTATTGAACAGTAACTTACATATATATATATGCATAAATACCCTGAATGCTTTATATATATATTTAGTTAAATTTAAATTCCTGCAACTGTATACATAATTTCTATTCGTGTCACTTTTATACCCATCACCGAAGGATAAGTGGTATATTCGAAGGCCCACAAAGTAAATACATTTTGATAGCATCAAACTCTCAAACGATTTAAACATGTCCGCCTGCCTATTTAATTGGCTGTCCATCTATGTAATGCCTGTTGTAAACATTCTGCTGTTCTTGCACGCAAGTTCACATTGTAAACAGCCCAAATCGGCCGAAACCGCGTAAACGTAAAACCTTTGCTTTTCCAAAGGAATAGAAAAAATTTTTTGCAAAAATGGAAAAAAATTGCCCATGCCTACTCAATTTTGTAGTGTGCTATAATTTTATTTTTTCTTCAAAACCTTTATAATGTACAGAAGCAAGATTGAAAGACCCTACAAAGTATAAAAACTCTGCTATAATTTTATTTTTTCTTCAATATTTTTTCTTCAAAACCTTTATAATGTACAGAAGCAAGATTGAAAGACCCTACAAAGTATAAAAACTCTTGGCCAGTTTCAAATTCGAAATGTATCTAAGCATGTCCGTCTGCCCTTTGGTCCATCTGACCAGCGATGTAGGTTCTGTGATAAACATTCTTCCGTTCGCAAAAATAAAGGTGTACAACGCCTACACGTTTATGAACACTTTCGTGTTGCACGGTTTTTAGTTATCCCTCATGAAGTACAATCCTCATAAAGTAGCGCCCATCTAAGCCTATAGAGTATGAAAATTTATTTCTACAACTTTTATTTAGGATTACAGTGATGGGTATAAAAGATTCGGTCACGAAAGAATATGATTTTCTTCATTTATACTTTTATATAATTTCAAAACCATCAGTGATTATTATAGATTTTTAAGAATAGATTTTGACGGATGAGCTTAGTTTAGGCAAACATATTTTTTATTCTCTATAAAAATTGTATTAGGCTCTTTTACTGAAGCACTCCATTTCGCGAATTATATTCTTCAGCCTTTATGATATGCTATAATTTCTGAAATGAATAGCGCCTGGCTTTTATTGGCTGTAAATTGTCGATATATCGCTCTGCTATTAAAAGGGACAGTTTTGAGTAGATCGCATATTTTTAAACTTTACTTATCTTAATATTTCAACTCCAAATATGTACTCTAGCGTGAACATGATAAAAATGTGTATACAGACAAAACAGCAGGCAACGGGGGCGTAGTTAATTGGCCGAATGGACTGATGAGAGTTAATAGAACAGGTACCAAGTTGAATGGTTGGACTATCTGACGAATAGAAATGGTAACTTTGAGAAAAACGGACAGGAAGAAAGGGAAAAACAGACAGAAAAATAGTGGATAGATAATAAAATAAATTAATGATCGAAACATAAATGAACAAAGCGACATATCGAACAAAAGAACTGGAGAAGACGCAGACAAGTAAGCGGATCAATAGACAGCAGGACATAATAAACGAATTTGTAAGAAGGGCACACGCTGGCAACAGACAAATGCATGGGGAGATACATAGCAACCGCTGAAACAAGGTTACAAACTTTATTTTTTTCACTTTTTCAAGTTTTTACGCTGATTTATCATAACGCAAAGAACATAACTTGTTTACAACTATTTTGTACACTCCTTAAATGAAGATATATCGTCTGCCTAAAAGTGAGTTACTTCTAAAGCGAATATGGTGGACACCGCAATTACTTTTTTCTTGCTAATACCACAGATATGGGTATCAAACATAAGAACTTGGAGAGTAGAATGCGAAGGGCGTAGTGGAGGGTACGCGAAATTCGGCCCCCGCCGAATATAACTTTCCCATATTTCTCGACAAACATCGATGAAAAATAATATTTCGCATAACAAGCAAATGTGAAAAATTGAATTGCGACGGAATAATATTTCTTAAGCCCTTGAATATAAGGCATTATTTGGCAACAATGCCATATTACATATATACATATATAAATGGTTAAACAGAAAACAGATTATTGTAACGTATTCAGAACAAAGGAATACGTTCTACGACTGCAAGTTCGAAAAAGATATAAAAAATATTGTATAAAATAAATTGTCTGCGAGATAAATGTATAATCAATTGATCAATAATCAAAAGTATTTCGCAATTTGAAGAAAAGGAATTGAACGATAGCAGTTTTAGGCAACATTGGATTCAGAATGTACATTAAGCGACTATCGTCTGTGGTCAAATAATTTAACCCAGCAAATTTATCTTAAAATAAATAATAATAGATTTCGGTATTCTATAATATTGAGAAGCGATGGTTGAAAGGAAGACCTGGCAAATGGGCGTTTGAAAAACATTTCAACAATGCGAAAGAGAAAGTAGAAAGTTATCGATTTTATGTTTTCTGAGGACTTAGAAGCAGACTTCGCTGATTTTTTACCTCATGAGAGAGAGAGATGAGAACGATAGATAACCATTCAGCACCAGCATTTTTCTTCTAAGAAAAGTGATGGTAATAATTGAACAGGGCTGACTACATCGAGTGCACTAACCCACCGTGACCAACGGAAAGATATACACATATCTTCGAAGCGTATTTCAATTTTATATATTATGTAATTTGAAGGGTTTATTGCCAAATTATCTAAAAGTAATGAATCGCTGAACCACGTGCAGTTATCCGAAGACATAACTACATATGCGTGTTCGCAGGTGTAATTAATTTGCAAGCAATGTCAGAGTAACGATAAATGCTCCCCACTTGTAATGTCAAATTGTTTTATGTATGCCATGCTGTGAATACTTAGATTAATCTGTACATGGTTCGCAAAAACAAGGCCAACAACATGGTTACTATGATAAAAGGATAACCCAAATATATTGAGCTAAAGAATTTTTATTTCTTTACGGCAACATTTTTCGAGATATGTTTCTAAAGCTTATTGTTTTCTATAAATGAAAATTTATTATAAATTTATTTCATTCGTTATTTACACACCTGCGACGGCAATGTTATAACAACACAATACTTCATATAGTTGCAGGCTTGAATTATTTCCCTATGAGAAATAAAAATTAAAACTATAATCAATAATGTATAAAAAGTAAGAACATTTTAATGACCAGCACATCCTGGCAATATTTAAATTTTCATTATTAGCAACGTGTTTTCTCATAAAAATTAATTTTCAAGTCTTTTGCATGAAAACAATGTAAACATTTTGGTATTTTATCACAAAAATAAATGAAGAATTTTATTAGGTAAAGTGGTGTAGACTGCTTAAAGACTGCCAGTGCCCGATTATAATGTTTTTATAATTGTTTTGTTTTTGGTGAAATTTCCCTAATTGCTTCAAAGACATGTTCCTCTATTAAAATACTGGATAGTTGGTTTTCTCCTTGGATTAAAAAACAACAATAAACGCAAATGTTTGCTTTAAAGCGCATTTTGAACGGCTGGTGTATAATAGTCATTTAGTAATTTACTTTCTATGTACGCGGGTGTGTCGGTATTATTTTCACGTAGACCACTCACGAGACTTCCATGAACACATATTCCATTATTCGTTTTTTCAGGTAATAGATTATAATTGAAAATCTAATGTTATTAGACTATCACATATTACCATCATGTTGCTAACACATTATCTAGGATTGAAGTTATAAGACCGCATGTGTCAAATGAACCAACATAGACGTACTTCCAATAATATCTAATTATGGTTTCTATTGTTTCATTCCCTAAAACATACACTGAAGGGATAGCATCTTAAGGCTTTCGGCTAACTAAACTTCCAGCAAACAAACAATGAATGCAACGTGCGACGGGACTACTCAATATCAACACTAGCGTGTGAAAGGTTTTCACTTTTATGAGTTTAGAGCAATATCTTATTTTTGTACTTCCCTTCAAGGATGGCGGACATAGTCTTTCCTAAACTCCAAAGGAAGCTTCAATGAAGTGTTCTTAAAAAGCCCATGGTAAGCGTGAACTTCTGAATCGATCTACCCATACCTTCCTATCTATAAGTTTGTGGCGTAGGCATACTTCTGGTCGCAAAAATTTAGTTATTGATTTCAAATTTGACAGAAACATGCGGATATTGAAAACAGGCCAAGTCAGTCAAAGTATACAGTAACCCACAGTACACACAGAAGTTATCCCATCCGAAAACATATCAGCCGGTTTCGAATGTGATTGCCAATCAATGGGCAACACCAATCATAACAGATAGGTTTCGAGGAAATGTCAAGAGTACTTCGTCGCTCTCTCTGACGCTGACGCCGTCGTCCTAGATGGACAGAAGTTTGGGAATCTAAAAATATCCGCGACAGGAGGAGTCGTTTAAGGAAAAGACTAAATGAGGATCAGACTTCATCAGTCATTAGAATTTATGCATTTAAGTAGCATACCCCATGTTTCCCTTAGTTAATGAGACTAATGAGAATTAAATACAATGAAGTTTATGCCGTCTTAAGACATAACCGGAGGGTAAGTTATATGCCATTTTAAAGCAGTTTTGGATGCCTGGATAGCCCGACGAGCTAACCCACGCGCATAGCCGCTAAATAAAGAAAATTCCCCAAAGCCGACGGAGGAGATAAAAAGAAAAATTTGTTTAAGGCCTCTTTATATTCTTTTATTTCTTTCTTATATCTTCTTACATCTATTTACACTTTACATGATATGCGATACAGAGTATATTATAGTATATTAAGTTTACAGACGTATACGAAACTCAGGCCGACTTGAGATAGACACATCTTTTATTGCACGGATTGATTCAGATTTATTTCCTAAATCGACGCACGTTTGTTCGTCCGTCTGCCTAATTGAATTTTTGTGGTTAAACTTGCACATACCAATTCTTGAGATATTTTTAAATTCTGGAATTCGACATGTTTCGGCCTAAGCAGAAACTCTATTGAACATGGATTGAACCGGCCTAATTTGTCGACCATTCCTTACATAACGCTCTTATATAAGCGCTACTACGAAAACAGAACCTTCGTATTATGAAAAGGACTGGTTTTCAATATTTCATGGTGCAAATCGGTACTTATTGGGGATTTGACATTGAAATCAATCTTCACGAACTGAAGCCGTCTTTGCGTTAAGGGTTCTTACGCAAAGCAAGTCTTTTACAGCGACATACTCTGATATGTAATTTTTTATGAAGAAAACAGGTAAAAAATTACAGACTCCTTAACAAATAAAATGAATTTGTTAAATCAGGATCACGTTAGTTGACGCTTTAAGCGCCCTCCGGCAAAGGGCATTGAAAGAAAACTATGCCTTTAAATGAAAATAATGTGTAATTTTTGACAGATTTTATTACGAAAACGTGCAAACTGCATTAGATGAAGTGATGTAGGGTATTTAATGCATTGGCTGCATATCATTTTCTTTTTATTAATGTCATAAAGGGAGATCACCCTGAATGTAGAGAATGTAAAGAGCATTATTAATACTATTCCGAAAAAAGTTAAAAGTTTAGGTGAAACATCAATAATCGTTTAAAATGAATAAAAAAGTAATAAATAAGTGCATAAAAACTCCAAAGCTCCCACAATAGTCTGCATTAAGTACGCGTGCCCGTTTCTAATCCACAAGACGTTCAGAATTGTTTTCATGAAATGTTACAATTGTTCTTCGCTCTTTTACAGAAAAGCGAAACGTTTATTCACAACCCATAACGCCACGAGACGCTTCAATCAGTCCAAAACACGTAGTCTATTATTTAAATTGTCGGTACAGTAGCAAGTGATTTGTAAAATTTTTATATAATTATTACTAAACAGGTAATGTGAGCACTGATGAAGAAATGAAATATACAAACATAGGCGTGCTCAGTTTATGTTATGCTGTAGGCCCGTTTGAACTATTTCCCACGTCAATCTACAAGCGAGAGATTCCAATCTCTTTGACAAACTTTGAAGACGCTATTTCAATTTTTACAACCGGGACAATGATTACCACCAGACATTAGACGAACTGACTCACCAAGGTCGATTCAAAATTTAACACTGGTCAAGAATTTTAAAAGCTTTTTAGGGTCTCTTCACTTTTCTTCAAAATCTCGCAATTGGTTTTACCAAATGAATAAACATCAATGGTCTTGTTGTCGGTAGTAAACACCAATGTTGCCTTCAAGATCGTAAGCCGTAGTTTTGCTGTTTTACTTACATTTACCATCGAAGAGTGGCGGCATATTCAGTTTGTCAAAACATAGCAAAACCCAAAGCAAACCTTCGAAGATCCCATGAGGTATTATATTCTACATTAGCATCAACTTCCGAATTGATTAAAGCAAGTGCGTCTGACCATCTGTGTGATGTCTATCGGCTTGAAATTTGGCGAAAAGATTGGGGGTCCTTGCACAGAGATTGAAAATGGATAAAAATTTCCACTTAATTATACAAAAACGAATAAAATCCGTCACATCCAGCCAATGCCATAAAGTATAAAAGCTTAGCTTTTTCGTTTCCTTCTTTTCAATTTTGTAGAATAAGGTTAGGAGTATAAATCGGCTGAGAATTTTAAGCTGATCAAGTATACGTGTATGCACTACACACAAAAAAATTTTAAATTTCAAAAGCAGGGTAAAAAAATAGCTTATTTAACTTACGGTCTGCTACTAGCAACTACTTTTCGTCATTTTTTAGGCAGGATATGATTTCCGTGCGGAAAAGATAGCCCACGTGTTAGGATTGTTCAAAAAAGGACCAATGCTTTAGGTTTCGTCAACAGAATGGAAGACGCGCTCGGACAAGCCATAAATCAACGATTGTAATCAGTTGTTTTTCAGAAGCATAACCACGCAGGGTGTAGAATATTATAATTCTGTCATGCGAGGACGAATTTGCTCGTGCTGACAATCCACAGTATTATGTTTTTTGGAATTATTTATCGGTGTTCCCTGCGTTATAGACGGTTAAGAATAAATTTTGAAAAACTTTTATCGTGCGTTTATTGTGCTTTATGATTAGTGTTCTCAGAAATGTAGGCGTGTCCCCTGACCGAATTAGCCGATTTTCAAAATCAACCTACATGTGCCAACTGTCGTTATTGTCACCTAATTTGAAATCGATAGTTTTATTTACCCGAATAGGAGAAAGTTTAGCCCAGTCGTTACATAGATGACAGACGGTCCTGTCTAAATCGATTAAGCATTTGATACTGACCTCAATACATATAATTTATGGGATCTTTGAGGATGCTTTTTGCGTGTTGCAAGCTATTTGATGAAATTAAATTACCGCTTTTCTTTCGATGACCAGTAGAAAAATACTGCGACTGTAGACGAATTTGTTATTGTTTTCGGTGATCAATCGCAATGCCAGAAGCCGTTTTTTCTCACAAAGTTTCTCACCCTTTCCCCTGTTGGGCTAAGCCCAAAAATAGATTGTTTCGTCTTGGAAGTACGAGAGTACAAACGTAGTATATATTTTGTTGTCAACGAACACACAGTTTGACCTTTTGATTTCTTGCAAAATTTATTCGATTTACTATCTTTTATTCGTTTTAAGTCTACTGCCTTCAACGATGATATACTTGTGAATACTTGTGTGTTCGTACTATTTGTTGGTATGAGGTCCTTGTTATGTCATAATTTTTTCCCCATAATTTTCAAAGCACTTTTCCTCGAATGCGCTGAAAATCCTTACAAAGGGAAAAGATTATTGTTGTTAACGTTAACTACTTGTTGCTGCGTTAGTGACGCTATTGAGGTTAACTTACACCCTTAAGAAGTCTTAATGGCTTTTTTGAATTTGAAAAGCAATAATTTATATTAAACGGTCTTTAATGAATGGGACATTTAATGAAAGATGAAACACTGAAAATAAATCAAAAGATAAAAAATGTTATGAAATGATGTTAACTGTAAAAGTTGCTTTTAAAATTATAAAGAAACATTACTTTTATGCTGTATTGAGATGACTTAAGCACTTTTCTAACCTATGTAAAAGTCACTTAAAGAAAAATGAAGGATCTTCTCAACGTATGATTACATATCTAAATGTGATAAATCTGTACTTGAACGACGAACCTTTTTTCGTTTCAAATTTCCATTAAATTCAATTAATTATATTATTGAGAATCCTCATATGTTGTAATTGTTGTAAAATACTATTTACCTGTCGCATTTTGTGGCATTGTGTGCTCTTTTTTACGCCTTTGTTCTTGTCAAAAATTTTGTTACACATTCACGCTTTCGTCCACTGCCCTTAGAAAGTAAACAAAAGTTTTTTTTTATGTTTTTCTTTCCTGTGAAAAGAACAATATGTGTTTAACAAATAGAGACCTTGGGCAAGCAGGGCTTGTCTAAATATAAACATGCCTGTCATGCGTGTGGTACAATTAACGTGAAAAAAAAGTGCAACAAACACAACGAAAAGATCAAAGCAGCCGAGTCAGTATGTGGCTAGATATCTGCATTATTTTATTAAAGTTCTCAAAGACGTTACAAGAACAGACTTTGTGGAAGGCATTATAGTAAACCTGAACGAAAATTGGAAAAAATTGGAAAAAATAGGTTGAAAAGTTTGAACAAAAATCACCTACACCATTGGAGCTTGTTCATGGTGAAAACTTTTGCCATATTCCGATATCTTGTGATCTTCTTTATACACGAGTACACGACAAGGCAGGAACAAGACGTTTCAAAAAATTATAAGAGCAAAAAAAGCGAAAGGTGATTCGAATTCAGTGAGGTTAGAATTGAGTACGTTTTTTGATATCGCGGTCAGGGTTTATTTATTTGTCAATCAACTTGAGTAACAATCGTTTCTCACACCGTTAAGAAAAGTCTTAAAAACAATCAAAATATCCTTGTCAGTAATTGAAGTTCTGGGAAAAAGACAGAAATCTTTAAGATCAACAAGAGCAACTAACAACCGAATTGAAAATATTATTATTAAGAAACTAAGTTATTAATATTTTATTTGCGTGTTTTGCCATTAATTTTTATTTTCTATGTTGGCCGGATCGTCTTTTAATGAACAGGCTCTGCGAATGCATGGCGAAGTATTTGTCCTTGCCTTTTGTGCGGGCGTAAACGGTTGGACAACTGATGTGGTGATTAATACTACGAAGGGATCATGCTGATGGGGACCCTAACAATAGAATCAATGATTTGTATAAAATTTCTGCCATTATTGGTCTTGATTGAGAAATTCGTGACATGTATGTCTACCTTTGAGAATATCGAATTTTGGAAGTGTTTTCAAAAAAGAAGTTTCGAAGTGAAATTCAAAGACATCTAGATCCAGAGGCAGTTCGTGACCAACGAAAACTACGAGCTTCAACTTCTGGCGTGGACCAAAAATCTACCGAATGTCTGCTGCGACAGCAAAAATGGCTGCCTCGACCGTTAAGGATCTGTTCTCCTTAAATTCGAAAGTGGCGTCTTAGTCTTCTGATTGTTAGAGCGCTTGCTTCATTAGCATCTGCTCCCGCAAGAAAGTTAACTATCTGAGGGGGAGCTTTCGTCACTCTACCAAAATGAACGCAAAGTTGCCACACACGTTCATTCATTACCTTGGCTGTGTATAGCTCATTTTAGTTTTCACTGAAATGCTGGGAACGCTGATGTCCTACATTCTGCTTACAATGTCTTTAGAAAACAGGTTATTTAGAACAGTTGATGCTGTATCAATTGCTCTACCTAGCTCGCTGAACGCTCTTTTTCCTACTGCGTTTTATAAGAGGTAAATAATGATTATTGTTTATTCCCAAAAGATAGCTCAAATCTTTGTTGCTGAACACCCGTAATTATGCTATTCAGTACACTTCATTCCGCCTCAGGACAAATTTTAGATAATCGTGATGTCAACCATCGCAGTAGAGCTGCCGCTGTTTTTTATTTTCGTATCAAACCAATTCTTCGACCATACCCCAATTGAAGGCCTTGTTTTGATAAGTCGTTATAAGAAAAAATCATGTAATTTTGTAATTTTGCACCAAAAATTACCTGGTAATAATATTTCGGCATGTTAGATCGGTGTGAAAATTGTGGATGGGATATGGAAATTTTTTGAACCGCTTCCCATATAAGCGTTCCTACGAGAACTAAATCTTTATACGGTAAAAAACTTAATTTTCTTCTTCTCGCTGAAAATGTGTTAACAGTAATTTCACATGAAAATTAACTTTGCTAATATGAACCACGCAGGCCTATTTTTTTGATCCAGGCCATATAAGTGCACTAATGGAAAATAAAGCGTTTAATTTTTAATATTTCATGGCGAAAATTGCTCATTACTAAATCAGCCATAGGTACTTAGATATATTCTTTAGACCGCACCATTTATAGGGGCTCTTCTTAAAGGCAACCCTTCTATGACGACAAAGCGTAAGTTGTGGGTTGTTATGATAGAAGCAACTGCAAAATAATAAAATCTTTGACAAGTACATTAAGTTTGCTAAATTTAAGCCACGTTGACGTTTGAGTATCTTCCAAATTAAGGGCCTTCGTCAAAATTATGCATTTACATAAAAACAATGTACAATCCATGTGTATTGTTAATTAAAAATGGTGTAGCGTGCCTAATCGCCGGCATTGCCTGACTTTAGTATTTTTATTATTAGATTCATTTTTGAGTTCTCGCGGTATAAGTGATGGCCGTCATACTCACTTTAATATTTTGTTGTAAATTCTTTTTGGTAATATTGTGGTAACCTGCAGCACTTGTGCTACAAGGGTATATTAATATCTGGATATATACGACATCCAAAAGGACTTGAGATAGACCCACCTTTTATTCTACCGACTCATTTAGGATCATTTTCTGAATTGATTTAAGCTTGTCTGTCCGTCTGTATATCTTGTTTTCTTTCACCGAGAGAAATTTTGGAGACTACAGAATGAACACTACATAAAATAGTTCCGATCGTAGCGCTTTCGTGACCACTTCCTATATAACGGCTTATTTCGAGAAGTCGTAGCGTGAATAGCTGCAGATGGATATATGGTGCTGGACCGTGGTCCACTGCAAATGTTTTCCTTATTTTGATAAATTATTGAATTGAAGACCCTGATGTACATCAAATTTAATATTCAGATAAGTTAAATATCATTGTGTTCTAGATATTTTAATGTTTTTCTGTACTTCCTTACAATGTTATTTGGTGTCTGTTGTATGTTACCTATTGCTTTAAGCAAACAGATAAAAAGGTTAGCAACCTCTTGTGGTCCTCTCTGTTCGAATGTCAAGATTCAAGTGAATTTTCACTTAAGCAAATATACTACTTAACTTTGAGAATAACTCATCCTTGCAAGATTTTATTTTGGTGTTTGTTGTTAGTTCTTTTACTACTCTGCTAAATTTCGCACGATTTTTTGTTAATCTTTCCCTTCATCGTCAGTTACATAAGCCGTCTTTACTTTTCGAGACCTGTGAGTACAGCATCGCAAATCTTTGTTTGCTTTCAGCTTATTGAGGAATTTCGTTTTGTACAAAAAAGGGATAGAGATATCATGCAGACTTACTTCATCAAATATGTACTTTTCGAAACAACAGCAGTAATTTTCTAATAATACAGCCACCCTTGCTTTGACACCCTTCGCTAACTTGCAGGTGCCGATGCTTTTCAACGTTCATTCTTGCTACATATGTAGAGAGTGTAATTGCTTATTAACAACTTCAATATTGTGGCGTAACTCTCTTTACTGAGAATAGAAAAGTACACAAGTAACAGACAAAACCTAACATCTCAACTGCATACGACGCGTATAGGCGTCAATTGGATGAAAGTGTAGATTTGGTTTGACGAAATACGGAAAATGCAATAAAAAATTAGTGTTTGATATCAAAACTCAAAATACCAATAGGATGTAATGCAACTGGAGGACTTTTAAGCATAAATGAATCTGCATCGACTTGGCATATGTGTCACAAACTACCTTAAGGAGTAAACGCTTGTAAAAAAGATCTCCTTCAAAAAGTTTGTTACATTATTAGATTTGAACGAAAAAGCTTCATCTTTTATTCTTTTCTATTCTTGAGTAACTTAGTTAACCCTTAACTTCTTATTATTCTTCTTTATGAATCGATTAGGTAAATAAATGCAAATGTACAGTGAGTCTCATTAATACAGGGTTTTTTCGCTCGACAAAGAAAATAAACCCTTGTTAAACCTGGTCCATTGTCCAAACATAACTTTTTGTACCACTACGGAATACGTATTAAAATATATAAAAAAACCAACAAAACATTATTCCAATACACAAAAGAACTAAATAACTTCAACAACTCAACAAAGCTATTCAAAATTCATATTCGGTGGTGTATCCTTTTTGCTTAATAAAGTCATTCAAAAGTTTTCACATATTTTGCATAATTTTTCTTGCATAGGAGACAGGGATCTTACTCCAATCTTCTTGTAGTCTGATTTTCAGATCTTGGACGGATGAGATCGTGTGTTTTCGCACACGGCTGTCTAGTTCATTTCATATAGTGTTGATGGGGTTCACACCTGGTGGTTCAGAAAGAGGGTAAAGCACTTTGTTATATTAGAATTTAGCGGGGCTTACGCTTGAAGTAGTTATAGCCGCAGAATTTGAATGTTTTCAAAATACCCAGCTTGTCCGCACTTTCGTTCAAATTTTCCTTCAATATCCTCACATAACACTTCTTGTTTAGAATGCCGTCCGTAAACACCAATTTTCCGACTCCATTGACTTCAATGCATACCCAAACTATAACATGACCATTACCACGCTTGCCTTAAGCTATTGGTATTAAGAACGTAGTAGGAAGCTAAGACCATTTACACAAATACACGGAAACGAAACATCAAACAACATAACACGCTGTAGCCGGGCAAGAGCCGTGGGTGGAAGACGTCCAAAATAAAGCCATATCATTGGATGTGTAGTATGCAAAAAGCGAAATTTGAAAAATAATTCAATCGCATTCTCGGTCCATCCGAAGACAAAATGTAAAACTTGTTCATTAAAAGATGACAAACTTGTACTCGACTAATGCTTGAGTATTGCTAATGAAAGTGAAGATGGATAGGCATTTAGATTTTGCTTAGAAAAAAAACACGGAATTCAATTCCTTATAATGGATGCAATTGAATGAAGTGAATGTGTTTCATTCAATTGGATAGAGTTAGTTGACCATGGGATCAAATCAATGAAATACGCAATTCATATCTTTTCATAATATGAAGTATTTGATGAGTAAAATGTATTCCATAAAAAAATAACGTAAGATCGCATAAATATCTTTAAAGTCTAAAGTTTAATCCACCATATTGCTGAAATCACACCAAATGATGCACGTAAGAAATTAGGGAAAACGAAGAGTTTACTATACGTACAGGGTCTCTTTTATATGATTTATATTGATATAAAACGGCTTATAAATGAAAGCAAATATATTTTTTTTACTCGAAATTTTCGCTCTAGCACGAATCCAAAAAAAAAAAATAAATAGTTTACTATAATTCTGATAGTGTCTTACAGAAACTTATGCTTACAGCAACAACGTACACTTGAGAGAATACTATGATCAGAAGCCAGTTGGTTTATGCCCTGATATGTGTTAGCGACTTGCTCTACTGCTACTTGGCCGTTAATAACGGACGAAATACTTCATTTAAATCAAACCCGTGTGGATAGACGTACCCGACATATCTACTGATGATAGCGTTTTTGATCCAGTCCGTAGTAAGCATGCACACTTGTCATCAAGCAGCAATGAATTATTAAATTAACTTTTATTCCTAAATTCAATTTGAATTTTTGCATGGTGTTTGTACTTATGAACTGAATTTTCTACGTACAATAATTTTAATTTGTTTTTTGTAATAGAAATAAACGGTTTTTGGTTTTAGAAATATCTGATATAGATTTCACTATTACTTGTTTACGCGGCCTTTTAAAAACATATACCGAGTTGTGGAACATATGTATCATATGTCGCATGAATTCTTTTAAACAATTTTTTTTAGACGAATTCCTAAGAAACGTATCTACCCTGTAAAAAAAAGCCGGGAATGTCGGTCAATTCATTTGATCAGTTGATCCAATTTTACTCATTTAATCAGTTAAATACCGCTACGGAACAAGTCAAATGTAAGCTGCTAAATAACTTAAAATGCAGAAAAATATATAAAAATATACATAAGATCAACCTATAATATACACCGGCATATCGTTAAACCCTAAATTAAGGTACAGTGGTTTGCTGAATGAATATGTGCTTATTTATACCTTGGTAACAGTAACAAATCAGAAAAAACTCAAATACAAAGGATTTTGACCCAAGACTCGAAAATGTTTAACAGTTAGTTATGTAATATAATGCTTTCAACTTTATTAACGGACAAAACGGACAGATCAAGTAAGTGACGATGTTCGTAGAACATTTTACCCGAAACGGATTGAACAACTCACAATTGCTTCGACATAGCGGTAACTGCAGCAGAACAAAGCGTCTTGAGACCTTATTGGAGATGTGAATATTAATAAGTTCTTAATAGATTAAAGCCGAAAGTTATACCCGTCATTTCATGCCATTCTTCAAGAAGAGGCGGGTCAATGAATTTCAATCTATTAATATACGGTGTTGGAGGTAGCGTACAATCTCGTCCCCAAAGCAAGCATCGAGAAGTCCTGTTGAATAGACTGCAAGAGATGGCAACTATAACTAGGAAGCCAAACTACTGGCGACTATCCAAGAATTGGTCTAACTGAAGAAGTATAGAAGCACTTCGTAACGTATGGGCCTACGAATTTTTTTCGCCATCTTTTTATAAACCCTAAAACCTATCTAGGTTTATTAACTGAAACTTCTATATTAACATCAAACTTGAGTTTTGAGTAGACAAAATTCGTAAGTCTTTATAATTACAGACATTTTCGAGAATGTGATTGTCAATATAATAAAAGAACGGCAATGTATACACCACGCAGAACACATCTTCTTACATATTTTTGATTTCAACACCATTGCTTGCATTGAATGGGTATCATAAACACAAATGGTGAAGATCAGATTGAAGAAGTTTACTACCATGTATTGAGTCAAAGGAGAGGGAAAGTCTAACGTCGTCTGCAGACTTTAAAATATGGAAATGTTGAACACACTGAAGAAGGCCATTCACATATAAAATAAATAAAAGCGGGCCAAGATAACTGCCCTACGAAACACCGAAAGTGACGACTTATTATATATTATTTTAATTACTCTGGAATGACAAGAATGCAGCACCACCCGTTGAGTGTGCCCAAAGCTATTGAACGAGACAATCATATGGTTCGAAAAACCAAGGCGATACAATTTACAGACTAACAGCCTATGATTAACTCTATTGAAAGTTTTGGGAAAGTCCGTGAAGATAACGTCAATTTATTTGTGACCGGAAAATGCTTTTTTGCTACTGCATTGAGCTACAAAACTCCAGAAGATTAGTAGCAGGTCATGTATCTTTAAAATAACCGTGTTCACAGCGCTATACAATTGGCCCTAAAACCGGAATAAGGCTTTTTCAAGACTTTAGGCAATGCACTAAATTCCGCAACTCCCCTGTAATTCTCAATAAGTTTTCGATTATTGCATAATCATGGCCTTAAAACATTAACAAATGAATTATTAAATCAATCAATCTCAAGTATAATATCGATCATTATTGTTTAATTGGTGTTGTCATCAATAATTATTATTATTATTATAAATTAATAAACTTTAAACCAAACTAATTTATAACTGAAATAACGAGATATGCTGGTACTTACTCCACATGTTCCTAATTCCATAATAGGCATTTCATTGCCATTGTGCATAACTGTTTCTGGTAAGTTTGGACATGAGCGACAAACGCTGAAAGACTAGAAATGTGTGTAACGAATTGACGAAAGTTTTGGTAGATAAATGTAAATGTATTCTATTCATTTCCGTTGCTTCTTTTATAAAGTCTTATCGAGCACAGGTTTCATATGAATCGTAAAATGAGAATTTCATGACTACTCCAATAGTCTTAGAAGTACTGATCCAAATAAGGTGCCGATAATTCTTGGGGAAAATGTGAAATGGTTTACCAGGCTTTTAAAAACAAATGTTTGATACAGTAAAGGAAGCTGCTACGACGACTGACGTTCTTAGTTTATTCACTTCTGCCCCGGAATTTGATTAAAAATCTAAAATAATCTAAAATTGGTTCTTAATAGCGAATCGAGGAAGTAATCAAATTTGCCGAATTTGAACCACATAAGTCATCACATATAAAGATTCTCAGGAAATGCAAACCAAAAATGCCAGCCAAAAAGACCTAATTGTTAACAGTTTATAAAAACAAATTTGCTTATTAGAGTAAATCGAATCAAATGGGTCTGTTTTTTGGACTTCACTCCGCACACCCCACTCCATATTTCTCTTGGATAGTAAGTTTTTCAGAAAATGTTTAATTTTTAATATTTTACGATGAAAAGTGGTCTACAGAAGCGATTTAGCAGAAAAATTAGCGATAGGGAAATTTGGGTCACGTAGGTCTACTTTTTGAATTCCAAATTATGGAATAGCTATCATAGAAAGCGAACTTTTGTAAAAAATTATGTGCTTGCACGAAAATAGTGCTTGCACGCGAATAGATGTACTAGGCGAAGTGGTGTAGCGTATCTAGTGATTGGCCTTGCCCTACTATATTGTTCTTATTTGTTTTCTTCTCCTAATCTTCCTGCTTTGAATTGTTGAATTTTATTGTTTTGATAGGACACTAATATAGTTCATGGTTAGGACACAAGTAAAAATTTAACTAAAATCAAGTATAATCACACTAAATAAGATGGATGGATGGATGTTAAGAACACTATATCAAATGGTATCACGAGATGGAAGCTTAAAATTATTACAAATTTAACTACTTATTAAAATCTTTTGCTTGTTTTATGTTGTAACTTTGCATGCATCTAATTATGAATGATATGAACATAAATGCTTAAGAATCATTGTAAACAAATTAAATACTTTCGTGAAGCACTATGACGCAACATAAGCAGAACTCCACACGTAATTACATTATGTAGCAATGCAATTGACGGTAGTAAGGAAAACATGGAATTATCTTTGTTTAAATATGAATGAAATGAAATTTCAATATTCGTGTGCACTCTTATATTATTTATCAAACAAACAATTAATGAAATTAGGAGAAGCTTAGAGAATGCAACCAGCAGAGGTATTTATAAATGAATGATAATCCTCAAAGGAATTTTAATGTCACACACAACAAGATATGTATACACAAGAAATTCACTTACACTTTAGTTGTATGCTTATCTTAATTTTCTGAAAAATTAATTTTTAAAAGAAATTATATGAAAAGAGGAACTTATCGAGAGCGAAATACAACTTTTCTTTAAACGTCACGACTTAGCTGGTGTTTACATATTCATGGCTTTCATAATATTAATTATTTTTCGTATATAACTTCCAATGAAACGTTTTTAACGTCTTATTAATCTTATGAATTCTCTAATTTGTTACAATATTCTGGCACTTCACTAAGGTCCGCAATACTACTTTCCTTGGCCAGTGGTGTTGAAAATTAAAATAACAATTTTTCTTGAACAAAAATTTTAATTTGTAAAATCAAAAAAAAAAAAAAGAAAACATTAAATTTTGCTTTGAAAATTTTCATTTTAAAATTTAAATATAAAAACATTTTTCCGCTAATAGCTTTTTACTAAATGTTACTTCAATTTAATTCATTATCAATTTTGCATATAAAACAATTTTTTCTCATAAGCCGCAAGAAACCGCAAATCGAAATGAACTAATCCGGAAAGTAAACACTGCAAACTAATTTCGGTTTTTGGTCTTACGGTTAACCATCTTAAACAACATTTTGAAAGCTTAGATAAATGTAGTAAATAAAATAAGTTCGTATGAGTTAAAAGAAGTGATATTATTTTTTGTAGCAATTAAGTCTTATTTATAATTTTTTTTTTTTTTTTTTATAAAATTGATCTACATACCATCATCTTGCTCTTTTATATTAATTTTTTTCCACACGTGTTCTAAAAATCCAAGGAAAAACAATGGAAATAGTGCTGCTTGCGAATGCATCAAACAATTTCAACTATGACTTGTCGTTACGTCGCTAAATGGTACCATACAAGAACAAAATTATTCTTCTGTTGGTTTGCAGTATTTGCTATCAGATGCCAATAATGAAAGCAGAGTTAGAGAATGTCGAAAAATTGACTTTTGGCCAAGGAAAGTGGTATTGAGGACCATAGTGAGCTGTACACGATCCTATGTACATCACGACTTTGGCGGGATTATTACACTTTTTATTCCAATCAAGATTTCTTTTAATTCACGCCCACTAACTTCTAACCCTTAATCAGCTAAATTTGAAAAATACGACAAAGTTTGAAACAACAGCTACGCTACCTTGATATGTGTAACATTTTACTGGCGTCTTTAATGTGTACTTCAAGTTTTTACTTTACACGAGTCTTAAGTTGTGGAACGATGAAAACTCATACGGAAACCACAAGGCATTGGTTAAGCTTTTGTTAATAGATTGTCCGCTCTCTTTGAAGAAAATTTAGTGGCGGTTGTGCGTAGACGCTTTTATAACAAGGCCGGAAATGATTTCCCGAGTTATCACTTGTCATAGCTTGCGAAAACTGCTAATCTTTGTATTGCTCGTAAACAAGCAAACGTTTTAAGTCAAGCTTTAATTGCGTCAGCTTTTTGTTTACAATTTTTATGATTTCGAGCGAAATGCAAATCTTTTGCGCAATATTTACGTTCAATAATAATATATATGCATAGTAAAAATCGGCAAGTAAATCAAGTGCAGTGGACGCAAATTGACATAAACTTCACAAGAGGTATATATGGGACATATAACTAAAAATTTTAGTAAAATGTAATTAATTTTAACAAACTTTTTTTTTTTGCAGAGTAAATGTTGTGATACATCTATCTTGTAGTGTGATCGCATATGGACATATGCATCTACTTTGAAGTGCAGACAGAATTATGCTGAATCTGCATAATTCTGTGGGAAAAAATAAAACAATAATTTTGTCGCACTTCAACTGGCTGGGTATTGCATTACGAAATGCAATACGATGCCAGGCGCCCTAATTAATTAATTAGTGCTTACGTTAGCTTTAAGACACCTGTAAATTCTAGTATAAATACAGCACAAGAAATTCAATAAAGTTAATTGTTATCACAAAGCAATTCGTAGCGTTTAATTCGCTAATTTTTAATTAGGCATTCAACCCGCCTGCAAGTCAGATTTTAGGGACCGTCTTATGCCGAGCTTCATTGGCAATCTATAAGACGGAAAGACTTGGCGCATTGAAGCCGAGCAGATTAGGGTTACACATACGTTTCACCATCAACGACGCTCCGTCACGCTTGGGAAGGATTCATAGGGAATCTTCCCAAAGTATAGAATACACAGTACCCTAGCTAACAAAAATCCATAACAATCTAAGAGATCTGGGAATACTAGTTTTATAATTTCTCCTATGTTAAGATTATTATTGCTATATTAACTTAGCCAGAGAAATAAATTCTAAGACTAAAGTCTTAAAACAATGGCATCTAAGGCTTCATTTTATCTATTGCACTTGAGATGTGGACCTGCAATCATTGAGTTGTTAGCCGAGATGCTTTGCATACTCAGCCACTCAGACGGATAGATTCCTTTTCGTTGTACGGGACAAAGACCCACCACATTTCCGTTCGAGGGTAGATTTAAAATTAATAAAGCTTCTATAGTTATTGCACCCATTGCGGAGGAACCCTTAAACTCTCTTTGTAGCACATAAGAATTTGCAGCGAGCTTTTCATATTCATAACCTTAATGAACAGCGGAATCGATTGGTCTTACAAATTAGCTTGGAAACAGATATTTGAATTTTTACTTCGTTTCACTCTACTTCCTTTAGTTTTATTGGTCCATTTGATCAATAAAAATTTATAAAAAATGACAATTTGTCCCTGTTTTTTAAGCTATAGGATCAAACAATTAAAAAGTTCGTATATGCAGTCGTTTGCCACTATAAAAAAAGGATAAATAAATATTTTAAATCGGAGTAGGTATACATGGCGATAAGCTTGTCAGGCGCCGCTAAATTTTGGAAGAATATAATTAAACTTTATGTGATGTATGTAAGGGGAGCAAGTTCAATAAAATCCTTTCCATAGGTTTTTATAACCAGCATTGGTGATGTACTCGTTTTGCCATAATATTTGAAAATCCAAAAGCAAACTTCGAATACACCAAGTGACCCATTTGATAATTTTAAGTGACCCCAGTTAGTTCCGATAATAAAGTGCAGCATGTAAAATTAAATTATAGAACATACACATGAAACAAACATTTCGAGAATAAAAAAAATTGAAAATAGATGTTAAGAACAACATTTTAGTTCGATAACCATGGATCTTATACATATAAGCGGTTACGTTATGTACATAAAAAAGGTATTATTTACTAAAAGACCACCAAAACGTCTCTTCAATACTCACATTTTAATTGGCCAAAAATGTAGTTGACCCCTGCCATAGACTATGTATATTCGTGTTAATGTGAAATTCTGAGTCGACATGGCCACGTATGTCCGTCTGTGTGTCTTGTGTTTTGTTAACACTCTTCCGGAGACAAACAAAAAAGGAATACCGATTTCAATTTGGCGGAAATATTGAAAATTTTTGTACGCAAGGTGGTATTAAAAATCGGTTGAATTGTTCAAAGGACACGCTTGTCATGAAGCGTAAACTTAACCGCTCCCGCTTTCTCAAAGAAAAAATCTATAGTTCTTTCGTCATTACTCAAAAATTACGAAAGATAAAAGGGTGACATTTTCTAAACTTACTCTATAGCCTAGTACTACCTTCCATAAATGAAAAAAAAAAATTGCAGACGATATTATATGTGATCAAAATTTTGTTTTTCTTCTTTACGTACTCTATTTACTATTTATGGAGTTAACAAAATAGAATATTTTTATTTATGTGTTCGCTGCCAATATATAGTCTTCTTACATAACTTGAAAGTGTGGAGATAAGCTTTTGTGATTATACTCGAAAAGAAAACACT
>CCAG010007203.1:0-16946 GCA_001077435.1 Glossina morsitans morsitans | reverse complement strand
CCTAACCAATATTAGTTCTTTCGACACGATCTCGCCATCTTGCCTGAAATATGGTTAAATGTTGTAGCAAATGAGGAAAAATATTTTGATTAATAGACATTGACCCGATTTTTATCAATAACTGCTTTTCCAAGTGAAAAAATGTTAAAAATACATGCAAGCACCTAATAATTACTTTCCTACATTGCGTTTGCATATCTCCAAAATTGGAAACATTGAAATTACACTCAAATATATATATATATATACTTTCTTGCTTCTTTGCTGATGAAATTTGCACTCTCATCAGGTAAGGTACATGAGATAAGATGTTGAGAATAGAATGCCATAAGCGAAGTGGGTTAACTACATTGATATGGCCATCAAATAAGTAGATTTAAAGGGTAGTGCACGAATTTTAATCGACCAAAAAATATTATTAATATAAGTAAGTCAACTAAAGGGTGGGAAATAAATTTTATCCGAATCACTTTTGTGTATGTATACTATATATAGATTATAAATCTTGGGACGCCTAAGATGTCAATATGTCACACATCGGTTTTTTTAGACGTCGCAACTTGTGTGGTCACATTAGAGTTTAAGAAAAAACTTTATATGAAGTTTTTTACGTTATCTACTCGCAATGAAAAAAAATGTTATAAAATTATTTCGTAAATATACGAAGCGTCTTATAAAAAAAATGGACTTTTATTTTTCCCGGAACCATTTATTTATTTATGGGCCGCATGAGCAGTCGAGCAGGGAAGAAATCGCGACTAACCACTCAATTGTCGCGGGTCCAAATCTCAAGCGAAGTAGAATCTTCAATATAGGCGAGCATATGTTCAAGGTTATCCGGTAGCGTTTAAATCCGTACTTTGCAAATTTATTTACAAAATACATGGACAATAAACAAAATCAAAAAAAACACAAAAAAAAAGATTCGAAAATCGAATGTACGTAAGCCACGAAACTTGATCACTTTTTGAAGAAAACGCGTTCACTTAAATTTATGTTGCTGTTGGTGTTTTTCTACACACTATTTATTTGTGCAATTGATTTTTTTATTTGTTTTTTTGCTATTTGTTTTGTACATACATTTTTTATACGGTGTCTGGAGAGGTATGAAAGTAGGGAGAATAATGAAGAAGCCGCGCATTTCTGCGTATTTAGTTAATTTAACTAATTTTGAAAATATCTTCATGTTTAAAATGCGAATTTCAAAATCATTTAATGATGTTTTTCATGCGGTCTCTGCCTATCGCACTAAAATATTAGTGTAATATTGTGCATTATATTTTAAAGGAGCATAATTACGCATGAATAAAAGTGTGATTCTTGTACATATATATATATATATATATATATATGGCTACGAATGGCTATACGTACAATATCGAAGGTATTATATGTGATTCCTCTATAGAATTATATGTATATATTTCCATGAATGGCTATTCGTGTAAGATCAGAGCTATATATAAATATCTAATACTTCTTTGAATATTTCAAGTAGCACTGTTAAACACTGAAGACTTCAACAACAACAAATGCATATGTTTGGTTGCATGCATGAGCTTAAGAAATTTATGCACTTCTTTAACGAATAGGCTTCGTATCAAAGTAAACCATATTATCTCGTGTATAATATATTTTAAGGATAAGTATATTTATAGAAAATACCAACTGCAACAGCATGCATAACGTTCCCGAAACCTTTGAAGTGGTAATCGAAAATAAACACATGAAAACATTACAGTGGGACGCAGCCCACCATTAAATATCCTACACCACGTCGTTTAACACAATTATTTAAATAAAAACTTTAGCAAAATAAATCTTTACATGGGGGGTGATCATCAAAATATCTCCAAAATTGTGACTTGTTGGGTAGGCACAAGGAAGCAGGATGGACAGACGGGCCGATGGATAGACAAACTGAGATCGATGCACAAAATGATTCTGAATCGATCGGTAAAATAAACGATGGTTCGATCTCAAATCGTGTCGAAGTACGCTTACATAAACCCAAACTTAATGTACCCATGTACGGCAAACGGCGTAGGATAGAAAAGCAAAGGAAAGTTTATTGTTCTACTAAAAGCGTCAAGCTTCTCATTCCCATTAGTTTTTTTTTACGCTTCCCTTGATTTGTGAACAATTGTGTGTGCTGCTTGCTTTTTGTTCATCTTTCATTTTTAATCCCAAAAAAATTTTTTTTTTTGATTATAATGCAACGACCACTGTACGTACAAACGAAACAAAAAATTATTACAAGTGAAGCTTCATCACTGAGCAACGACACAATAAAACAAAAGGATGATGTTTTTAGGATTTGACCCAAAGGTATTATATATAAAAACAAGAGTGTGAAGTTATATTTAAATATACATAGCAAGGATACAAACTAAAAATTTTTTAAGGAGCACAGTTAAGTCATTAACAGAATTATGTTAAACGGAGGCTCGGATGGATTTAAATCAAAATATAGTTAAAATGGAACTTTCCGGGAATTTTTTTACAAAATATTGTAAACAAAACATGACTTTATGTAAATTAAATATTATTTGGAAGGACAACATTTTCACACTATGCCATAAATGAGGTTGATAAAGGGAAAGTTTGCTTAGTTACACTTCATGCCATGTGAAAAAATGAAACCAGCGCAGCTATTAATAATATTTTTACGGGACTTTGCCGTACTTAACATAATGTAGGCTAACATATAAGCAAACTTTGAAAGGTCACGGTGGGCTAACCAAATCCTGTGAAAAACTGAAACTAGCACAGCGTGAATCCTCTATTAATAGCAGATGTGCAGGTTCTATTAAGCTTTGCTCGAAGAATTTTTTTATGGGACTTTGAAAATTAGCGTGATATTTACATAATATTTTTGTACGTGCACCATCGCCCATAAAAAGTTCGTTCAACTTTTTGCATGTTTTCCTGCAATTGTTTATGAGTAATGAGCAAAAGACCAATTTTTATTCCTTTTGAAAAATAGGGTTAATCTCAGGTCTATTATACGTGGTGCTGTGGCTCATTTTCAGTACCAACCTCCGTGCAAGAACTTCTAATATTTCCTAAAGTTCGTTGTTTACGCATTCTTTGTGTCGTCCTCTCTCACTCACAATTCCTTTAAAAAAATATTAGATCAACCTACGCAGAAAAAGAAACAAAAATGATTTAATATTTGCAAGAGCAATAAATCCCCGCGTTTACATTCGTTTACGAAGTAACCCACGCATGAGTACAATGCAATTAGGGATGAGAGAGAAACATCTCTAAAGCCTCAACATGTACTGCAAGCTGTGGTTCTACCGTAGCATATGTTATGAAAAGAAATTTTCGAAACGGATGTGAAGATTAATTCGAATTTAATTAGCAAAGACACATACCATATTTGTTAACAAAACTCTGTTAACGCGTTAACAGAGCTCTGTTAAATAATTAAAATTAAGATATATGTGGATTTGAAAGCCTGCTTCGTCCATATTAAACAACGTAATATATTTGTGTGGACATCTCATGAATCTATATGAAAATACCTTTTAAAAAAACTAAACAAATTCAAACTTTTCTTTCGGGAACTATTTTTAACATTTTTTTGAAATTTGGTATGTTAGCGAAAAATGAATATGGGCGAATACGCAATGAAAATGTTGTGGACCGGTCAATCTTTTCGATCTCTCTCCGTATAACCCTCTATTTCGAAAAGTCATTATGTGGAAAAAAGTAATAGTATTTACGTACTCTGAATTGGTATGAAAAATTTGACAGGGGTAAGGCATTTTTTAAGTCCTCCTCCCTCAGTTAAACGTTTCTACGAAAATTGAAACTGTTTAATGCGAAAATTTAAAACACTTAGGTCTATTATGTGGATATAACCGCGTATAACGATTGCTCCAATATGCGGAATTTCATGAAAATGTATGCCTTTGCATGAAAATAATGGGTAACTTTTGGTGTGTTCTTACCAAAAGGAAGGGATTAGGCGAAATGGTGTGGGGTACCTTATGTGCGGCATTACCCGACTATAGTATTCTTACTTGTTTTTTCTCTTGTTTATTTTCAGTTATTAGGAAAACATTTCATATATAGCACATGCATATACATCATGACATAATATTCTATCGAAAGTAAAAATGTGTATTCTCTTCCTTTCTATTTTGCTTGTTTAATATTTCCTTTGTTATATTTGTGGTATACTTTTTGGTTGCTTGCTCTTTGACCGAGCTTTGTTTGCTTTAATTATTGTTTACATGTTTTTTGCCTGGAGTTATGCTTAAACAATTTTTTGTCATCAACGCAACAGAATCATCAAAGCCGGGTTAGAATGCTTTAATTAAATTTCTAACAAAAATTAATGTAAATGAAAATTATTTCCGTAAAAAATTATTGAAATGAAGATAATTACGATGACGTAACTCCTTATCTAGCAGAACCTCGCAAAGCCACTAAAGACACTTTACTTCTTCCAAAAAATGTTCCCTTTATATTTTATGGGGGTTATGTCAAATGAGCGGTAATTTTATGCACTTTAATGGTTTTTCGTTTGGATTTTCCTTATAATTTTCTTTGCTCTCTTATATATTTCATATAATATAATATTTGTTAATATAATTTCACCGTTTTGAATGGATGTGCAAATCGTCGCTTTTATCATAGGCATTAAGTGATAGTGTGCTATATATATACTAAACCTCAGCAAGTGGTAACTTTATTTTTTATTACAATTTAACACTGGTCTGCATATTAAACTCAATTCTGTTTTTTTTTGTTAAAAAAAAGGGTAATATGGAAAAGTAAATGCAATCTAATATAAGGTTTATAATGGAGGAATGTCCGTCTTACACATTTAAGTTTTTGCCTTGGTTTACTTAGCTGTTTTTATACCCATCACCGAAGGATAAGGATCATTTGTCAGAACGTTTGCGAAAACCAGAAGGAATCCGCGGAAAGCCCACAAAGTATGTACATTCAAATTCTAATTCGATTTAACCATGCCCGTCTGTCCGTCTGTATAGTGTCTGTTGTAAACATTCTCCTGCCCGAAAAAATGAAGCCTTCATGTTCAGCGGAAACATTGGAAGTTCCTGTATGCGAGTTGATACTGAAAGTAGGCCAAGTCAGTCGAAGAACACGCCCACCGCGCCACGTAAACTGACAACATCTCTGGTTTTCAAAAGGAATAACTAATTGGTTTTTTAATTACTCATAAGTTAAAGCAGATAAATGTGCACAAAAGTGTGGAAGCATATTCTAAGTGCCATGCTATAGTACCCGTACAAAAAAGGAAAAAATGAACCGGGCCTATCTAGTACTACAGTTTATCAAATTGTAGTTTTTTTTTAATATCTTTATAACGCACAGGACCAAGCTTCAAAAACGTCATAAAGTATCTACTTTTATGGACAATTCTTAGGCGGGATGTACCTAAGCATGTCCGTCTGTTCGTCTGTTCATCTGACCGACTTAGTGGGGTGTGTGGTAAACACGCTCCCTTTCGCCAAAATGAAGATATTACTTGCAAACTTACAAAAGAATTTGAATATGACTCAAGCTTTGCAAAGAACACGCCTGCATTGCCCACATCCCTATGTAACAAAAACGGTGAACGCTTTTGTTTTTCCTTCTCCTTGCTCGATGCTCATAACCGACAACGTATACGCTATATAAGTTCCCACAAAATTATTGCACACTAATGTGATAATGGTGATGGGTATAAAAAAAAGATTCGGTTACCGCCAAATACAATTTTCTTATTCGCTTTTATTTCAAATACAAATCCCGCGAATGATAAAGAAGTAGTACTTATCGCTCTTTGCAAACTGCTCGAAAGTACTTATAACTCACAGGAGATGGTCATGACAAGAGTAATGGAGTTCAAATTATTTCATAAACAACTGGCTGACGTGCACGATGTCAGAAGGAAATTTGAAGACGTTTAGATTGATTTCAAGTGATAATTGCATTGTGAAGCTGTGAAGTATATTGAGAATATAGAAAATAAAAGTGTAATGAAAATGAAGCATGCCATGCAATTAAGAAGATCATGTTAAGTTCTTTTTGTCGGAAGTCAGAAAATAATTAATTTAACTATAAATAATAAATTTTAAACACAAATGCATTATATTTGATTGAAGTAAAAAAAAACACAACCTACATTTAGTAGTTGTTGCATGTGGCACATAAATAAAAATTTCAATTAAAAGATGAAAAGGGTACTTGGGATAAAAGTGAAGGTGGCACCCATTACATTACATCGGACATTGGATTACACGCTTCCTTGTATTCGAATACATTTTCATAAAATGATGAAATTTGTTTTAACACTTAAGTTTTATTATAATTGATTTCCATTTGCCGAAATAAAAGTTTTTTTATTTTAAATGTTTTATGAAATGAAATAACTTTACTACTAACATAATTTATTTTTTCGAAAGTTTTAGTTAGGTTACACCAGAGATCAAAATTTAATTCCTAGTGAAAGTTTAATGTTGCAGCAAATATATGTTCGTTCGATAGGCAGTCTATGCATTTATTCATCTGTGGGTTGCTTGGACTTGGTCTACTATCAATGACACTAACAGACTTACAAATAAACAAATTTCCGTTTATGAATTCATTTATACACAACGAAGAGAATAGTAGAGGAGGTTTATTTCTAAGCGCATTGGCAATAGTTAGAATACTAAAGGCGTTTTCCGGGAAGTAAAACGGAAATTTCGGAAATGCGCTTTTATAGTAAGCTTATGATCCCAGGTTCCACAGGTTCAAATCTTCTACATCTGTACAGCTGGTCCGTGCTTTGAAAAAACCCAAGTAATGGCTGGGCTATCGGATGTTTTAGTACCTTCTGCCTATATAGTTTAGTTTACCATTGGAAAACATTCATTCAGACATAGCATAGCTGTCTTAGAGCTTCAGCTAACAAGCCGTTCTTAAATGCATATGCTATATGCTATATGTTAGCATAAGTAGGAGAAATTATTTAATAACTTTCTTTTTTTATATTTTAGCCATTTCAGTCTATGAGTCCGTATTTATATATGATCCATATATTTTTCCTAAATTACCTCTTTGCAAGTTTGGATTTAAAATTTTCCCGTAGTTAAATCTTTATGACATGTTCAAAGATCAGGGGCAAACAGCAAAGGATTAGGCTTTTACGATAGCTAGCCTTAAGTTGTTATTGGCTTTAGTGTGCTGGTAAGGTATATGGAAAATATAATTTAATAGAAATCTTGTCTGCGTCGCACTCTACACAGAACTGGGATAAAAAATGCGGAAAACTATATAGAATTCACATAAACTTAGCGATTCCAACTTGGCTTGGCTTTCGAAAAACATATGATTCCTTCAATTTCCAAACAAAAATAAGCGTAAAAATATTCTGTAAATACACATTTTTCCGTCTATATAATATTTTAGTACGACATAGTTTCTTTATCTTTTCCTAGCTTCCCTCCATGACCGTTTTCATATCTCTCTTTCTTCTTTCGCAATTTCGTTCATCGTAAAACATGTTTTGTGTTTAACTTTGTCATAACTGTTTTTGTCCATAAAGTAAAAAACTTGGGATGATTCACAAATACTACATGAGTTTTACTATAGTTATTCTATATAGAATCATTTTAATGTGTGCTGCGAATTCTATATAGAGCGCAACGAAACCACTATATATGAGCAACATAAAATATATATCAACTGAATAGATTTTCTGGCCATCCTACAATCAATGTTAAATGCTTCATGTGGCCATCAATTCCGAATGGACTTATATCAAGCTTCTTATTGCAATCAATGTGTTTAGGACAACATTTTTTCGTATATTATGCTTATGTTGAGGGGCTTGAAAAAAAGTTTTCTTATTTACAAACAAAACGACGTAAAAACCATTTTTTTCGGGCTTGTTTAGCCAAACTTCTAAATTACGTGAAATCTTAATTGACTGATTTTCAATGTCACACGTACATAACAGTGCTCTAACGTTTTCAGTAAAGCTAGCGGGAATTTTATATATTTATTTTATCAGGCTATATAAAGTTTTCCGGGATTCTTTTCGGACGTCTTCTTTCGGTATGTGGCAAATTTTTGAGCTCCTTGCCATATCATCCTTCTTTATCGTGACAGGGTAAAAGCTTCTAATTATCAATATTTCATGAAATATTCACGAAATATAAATTCTTATATGCCAAAGAGATCTCGTTTTTAATATTTTAGGGCGAAAATTTACCTATGATAATAAATTGGCATAAGAATTAACTGGACCGAATTTGAACCAGGTGAGTCTATTTCTCGGACCCTTTCTATATAACAATTCTCATCAATCGTAAGTCATTCAGTAAAAATGGTTAATTTTTACTACTTTATTACGAATATTCGTCCATACCAACAATTTAGCAAAGGTATTAACCGCAGAAAATTTGCATTGCAAAGGTCTATTTTGTAGACTTCAGCATATGCAAGGGTTCTCATGAAAAGGAGCATGGTGCTTGTACGGTAACAACATCTATTTTGTGTAATAAAATCCTTGAAAAGTAAATTAAGCTGAGGTTTTCAACGCCTCCCGATATGCGGACTTTTATAAAAAGTCTTTGCATGAAAATAATTTATGGTTTTTGATGTATTATCACGAGAATGAATGAATAACTGTACTATGCAAAGCGGCGCAGGGTATCTAACGGTCGGCTTTGCTTCACTGTAATGTTGTTGCTTGTTTTTATACTCGTCTTAGAGATTTGGTCAAAACATGTCCAGAAGCAAGTTTCAGAAACCCCATAAGGTACATATCTTCTTGATGTTCAGTTTTGGAAGGAATATTGGAAGTTCTTGCACGCTGTTTGCTATTGAAGATGATACAAATTGGTCACAGCACACACCCACAGTGAAGCACAGTGAACGCACCTGCGTTTCTTTATTTGGAGGATCCTATTATTCACGTATAAAAAGGGACAGAATCAGTCACAAAGATAATAAAATTTCTTTTTTTTACTTTACGACGTTTTCTTCTTATTATTCATAAGGTAAACAAAACTGTATGTTGCAAATTATTCTGTACATTCTTCCTCACATAAAGATATCTTATGCGTCTGAAAATATGGTAATTGTAAAATAATTACGGTGGACCCCAAAACGTGGAAGATTCATTTTTTCTTAACAATATAATTAATTGGATATCAAATAAAAGGACTTGGAGCGTAGAATGCGATGGGCTAATTGTGTTAATTCTAAATTAAAAAATTTTTTCGTTACAATCGGATATGTCGATGTGGGTATCAAATAAAAGCATTTGAAGAATATAGATAGCAGATGGTATTTTGCCGATAAGTTACGACCGTCTAACGATAAAAATTTCCATTGCTATTTTGCATAAGTAGAAAAATCAGCTATGCCCATGCAATATATTATTTAGTTCTTTCTTTTTTTGTTTTTGTCTTTCTTAAGACAACGGTGATGGGTATAAAAGATTTTGTCCCAGCCGAATATAATTTCATTAGTTGGTGGTTTTGTATTGTATTTTTTGAAAAAAAAAAAACTTTTTGCAATCAGTTATACAATCAATTGAAGTCGGCTTGCAATAGATAAAAACATTATAGTGGAGCCCAGTCCACCATTAAATACCCTAAGTTTAAGATGTACAGACGGACACATAAGCATGGATGGATTCACAAAGTGAAGTCCATCAGTGTCATAAAGAGCGGATCTGCCTCATGTCTTTGTGGGTGTTGCATACATCCGCACAAACTTTGTATACCATCCTACTTATGTACCACAGGTGGTGCAGGCTACGAAAAAATGACTCGTGATCGAATGGAAAATGCTATTATGAACCTACAACTTAAACTCGAGATCTGTCAGTTGACATTTAAAGCTGTAAGCAAAGGTCCATTTAATTAAGAATTTCAATCTATAAATTAGATTTCTAAGTCAGTTCAAGACTTCGATTCACCATAAACAGAAATGGAGCCTGAAATTAACGATACTATATGCGCCCAAAAAGTTTTACTATCGTATCGTCGCAAAATATCTGTAATGCTATTAGGTTAATAAGTTCACACAATAACAGGTAACATTAAATAATTGTAATGAATTTAAATCATAAATTTGTTTAAGAGCGAACATTTTTTACCAAATAAATTAAAAAATAAACGGAAAAGTAAAAACCATGACACGTGTTTATTTACACACTATGAAATATCAATTTAAATTCTATAAAAACGTTTTCCTTTTATTTAGTCGAGGATGGTTTTTAGTCAAGTAAGAGAGGAAATTTGTTGACTCAGTTGTGAAACTATCCAATGCCATCAACACGATTTTTCATATACCGAAACACTTGCAAAAACTGCTCGAACGTGCTTGAGCGCGGTTTCAAATTGCATACAGATAATCCCTACAAAAGCAAGATGGGCTCATTTTGCAAATATAAATTATTAGTCACCCAAGTGACAGCGTGCATAAAATAACAAAATTTTTTTCCATTTTTCGCAGAAAACACCCTCCAAACTTCAATGCCTTACCGGTTCTATATGCGTTCTGTTAGAGAAGCCGTACAGTGGATGAGTAAATTTTGTAGTGCATCGAGTTTTATTTTTTACGCCAGCAAGTTCGGAAATCGTTCATTATTAGATATAAAAGAATGAAATAGATGCTAACCAGTGTGATTGTTTGATTGAAATATAGGCACCAAAAAACCAATCGCTTTACTTCAAAAATCAACAGCAGTCGCATAGGATGCAATTTTTGGTCTAACTGGCCAAAGTACAATAACAAAAGTCAGCCGACTGTATGATTCCTCTAAATGAATGCTTATAGGAGGTATTAGGTACGCGTCGAATATACTTACCCGTAGAATCACAGAATATAATATACATAAATAATAATATAGAAATTATAAGTCAAGATTTAAAACAATATACCAAAGCCCATATATTTACTTAGCTCAATCGTGCTACCTGCACATGTACTCATTTTTGTAGACTACACACGAATACGTACGCATAAATAAGCAGCCTAGCAACGTTTCACTTTGTTCATGCTTAGATATTTTCTCTTAAGTTGAAATGTCGTATCTGAAAACGAAATATGCGCATAACAATCATCCAAACTGCTTGGAAGAACTAAGGAAACCATCGAGGAAGTTTAATTGGAACGTAGAAGTAGACATAGAAAACCCAATTTGGTTGCGCATTTAACTTATTGTTACTATTAGTATTAATTTCGCCAGAGAGTAAATTCTAAGACTAAAGTCTTAAAGCACTAGCATCTAAGTCTATTGGCCTTATTGAAAATATTATCGCACTTGAGATTTGAACCCACGACCATTGAGTTGTTAGTGGAGACTCTTTGCCTACGCGGCCGCTCAGGCGGATCGCACATAAAGACGCAAATAATCTTAGTATTAGATCGAATTCAGCAATGCGCCTGTAGTTCTTGATGCATGACCGGCTACTTCTATGACATGGTCTTGTATAGGCCATATTTGGCAAGCCCAAAATTTGTCAAAAGTGGCAAATTGAAGATATTTACTAGCGGCTTACGTGAAGAATATGCGCGCGAGTAATAAGGAGGCGAGAATACTCTAAGTTATGCAGGCCAGTAAAGATTTATTCTTATGTGTAAAAATTTCCATGAAAGATGTCAAATTATTTAATTTCCAAGGTCTTACCAACTTCATTACATACTTAACTTCGATAAAGCTCTTGGAAGATGTGTGCAAACTTGTTATCAATTTCAACAGGGTTAGATGATTCTTCATTGTCGAAACACATTTATGTTGGAAAAACGTGTATAGTACGCTTTTCGCAACACCAAATATTAATGCTCAGCAAAATTATAATAAATAAATATTTAAGCCTAACGCAAGAGGATTAGGGTGTATAACTCAAAAAATCCGCACGACGCCCCTTGCAATATATACATTTTTGAACAGCGTGCAGCTTTGCTTGCTATTCTCTTAAACGTTCTATTATAAAATTTACGAGCCCCAAAACTAGAATAGATTCGAATACCCGACATAAAAACACATTAAAGACAATTTAGCTTCTGCATATATTTCCCAGGATCATGCTTCAATGCATAGGATTAGCTCAGAAACATTCTTACAATAAAAAAGAATCTCTTGCTTATACCTCCCAGCATATGCTGATCTAAAACCTTTTAAATATTTCTCAGTTCACCTCCGGTATCAGTGTAAAAGTGGCTGTGCGCAAATTTGCAAAAATAATTTGGAATTTATATGTATTGTCGACGACATCAAATGTGCTGGAACTGGTTTGAAAGTTTCTGTTAATTCTGTGTAACTATGAATCATGGGCTTTTATGTGTGACATAAGTGTGATAAATGACAGCCGAAGAATAAAGAACATTTTGGAATATCCAAATCGATGTAAACTATGCGAACTATTATCAGCGGTTATACATGTGAATACCAATTGTGCTCCGACTTGAGGTGATAAGCTAAGTGCAGTGTACTTCGACTTGCTCCAATCAATGGAGTTCATCACTAGAAAATAGTTGCAACTGTATCACAAAAATGGCGCAACATGCTAAAAATTAAGATATTGGGAATTTCAGCATACTCCACATTGCAAAATTCATCGAGCAAACATTAGTAGCACCTAGTTGGGCTGTAATGTCCTAACCGCTAATTAGTAATGGTTTCCATTAACCAGATTGATGAAAAATACCAATATAAGCAAAAATGCCGCGCATAAGCGAAAAGATGGATATTATGTGGCTACACTGTTAGTATGCTGCTTCACTCAATAGCTAAGCTGAGTTGCCTGTACTTTGATAGTTTTTCACTTGGGAAGATGTACATTAATCAATATAATTTCCATCATTTTCTATATATTATTGGCAACATGGCGATATCATCTCGGAATGACTTATATTGGTTAGACAGCAATCCAATCATCGACCCATGAGATCAAAACCGACGATTGCGACATGATGGAGCAGCATCGCCATAAGCTTCTAAACGTCTTTAATGAGATTTTTTCAAATAAACAACAAAGGTAATGAAATTCAAAAATTCAATCTTGCACGCTCCATGCGGTTAGCGCCGGCATAATGACTGAATAACTCAATAATATTAAATGTTATTTCATGTAGAGAAAAGCCAAAACCATCAAATTAAGCCTTATGTGCACTGGTGTTTTCCATTTCTATATCATTTTTACCTGTAGAGGTCGCCTATCAAAATACACGCAACCACTTAATATTATTAACTATGTGGGCAATTCGTACCGTGACTTAAAACATCTGTTGTACTCGCGCGTATCCTTATCCCTCCAGTTTTGGGAATTTTGTGAATCCCGCCAGCTTCTGTGTTTCGGAGCACCATGCCGTATCGGGCGTCTGTTTCTGTTTCACATTCTATGTGATGGGACGTCTCAACCATCTCTTGGTAGAATCTCCATTAATCAGTATCGGAGATACCCATGTTCTTCGGGTGGTGTCTGAGAGAATTATAAACAGTGCAGAAGCTTGTGACCAAACATAGGCCGCTTATTCTTAGTTCCAGTAGTTTATGTGCTATGCCGGAAGATTTTATGAACCATTTTGTTGTCGTTGTCCTGCACATAACTAGAGAGTCATCCTATTTTGTTCCTTACAACTATCGTTCTCTTAAATCTCAAGATTTCGGTTTAGTGCAGGGTGACTTGATTCAGTGGATGTCATAAGAAAAAAGTGGTAAATAAATCCCAGAGAATCCCATAAAAGAACCATAAAATAGTTGCGTAATTGAATTGCTTGACTTGTTCTTGTTGATTCGAATTTTGGAAGTAAAACCTGTTATATTTCAATATCTATATAACTGATTATTACAATTATTGCAAAATATATTTTCAAATGCAGAAAGAGAGAGAGAGAGAGAGAGACTTCAGAGATGCAATCTCCCTGTAATTGATTAATTATCGACATTTCCTAGTAGGCTTCCGGCAAATCGCAAAACAGATTATCGTCGGTTAATAGCATTTCATTTTATTTGTGTGACATTTATTTACATTTAGATATTACGAGAGTTTCTGAAACGAAAATCAGTGAAAGACGAACATAACGGAAACTTCAGATTTTTCTAGATATCTCAATTTATGGTTTAGTTTGTGTGAAAATACATATTTCTGAATTTACACGTAAATATTTTTAATGCACATTGAAAAAACCCATAAAATACAAAATTGAAAATGGTGTTTTTCTCTGTTATTAAAGAGCTCATTAAGCCATTGGCTGCTACACAAAGCGATTCTGTTTTCATTAATAGTTGCTTTAGGATAATGTGATGAGCTTTATGTTTAATAGGATTTGAATTTCAAACAAAGAAGCAGTCGATGCCATTAGCACTCGTAATCAAGCCTAAAGCCCCCAGTAATTAAATTCGAATTGTGTAGCGTTGTATTGATCTTTTTTTTTTTTTTTGTTAAAGTATAAAAGGCTTTTGCAAAACTAATGCACGCTAGGCACTTAGAGTACATTTAGTACGTGTGTTGCAGACGCCACAATTACAACTGATGTAAGCGCGCGTTATACATGTTTGTGTATACAATGATGATTTATGATGATTTATGATGTTTCTCATAACGTTTCAAGCTTGCCTAACCAATGTTGCTTAAATGCGTTTATATGCGTTATATGTGTTCATATTGCAAATTGGATAATTCCTATTTTATTGAATTTTCTGTGAGAGGCAAATCTTTTTGCATTGGTCCTTTTATTATACCCGCCATTGAACGATTGAGCGTATACTCATTTTGTTTTTCTCCACAAGGTATGTAGTGAACCCAAAGGAAGCTTCAGAAACTCTACAATGTATTCTTGATTAGCTTGAAATTCCGAATTGATGAGCCATGTCTAGGTGTCTGTACGTCCGTGTGGTGTGTGTTGAAAACAGTGTTCCAAGTTTGGTATACTTGTTTTTTCTTTTATTCAAGCATTTCCTTTGTTTCATCTGCTTCTTTACATGGAAGGGACTCCGAAGAATGGATCTTTTTTTTTTGACGGTATGAAGCTTATAATGTCATTTCCAAAATATTATGAATCCCGCACCGAAGGATTTTTCGTAAAGACGACAGCAACACGTGAAAGAATATATTAAAGATCTTATAAACTATATTTTCGATCAATATACCAAGTCGATTTTAGCATGTCCGTGTGTATGTCTATGTTACGCCTGTGGTAAACAATCTACTGGCCGTAAAAATAAAGACAATGGCAGAATCTCCCGCGTGCAGATTGGTATGATGGTAAATTCTTGCATGTGTATTGGAATTAGAAAGGGGCCAAACTGTTTAAAAGATATATCCAACATATACGACGGAAGCTGAAAGCATCTTTGTTTTGAAAGACAAAAGTTGGCATTTTTGCTCATTCAATAATAAAAGTTTGCACGTATATTCTATACTACGTATATTCTATTCTGCCCATCGATTTGTCTGATTGGCATTTGCTGTTCAAGAGGTCGCCTTCGCAAACATTGGTCATGAAAATTGAAACTTGGTTGATGTTCGCATTTAAAAATATCAACATGCAATTGTAACGTTCCTGAACTGCAGCGAAAATATGATCATGATCCAGAGAAAAGCACGCCCTTAACGAGCCCGAAACTGTAACTTTATAAGATATTGATCTATAATAAATACTTCATGACCTACCCAAGTTAAAAATCGTCCCATGTCGACAGTATAAATTAAAAATTTTACTCACAATGTTCTCCTCCCCTCCCCCTAAAAAACACTCAAAATATGTACAAGAAACTTATTAAAGCACAACTTAAACTATTACAATCAGAAAAGGCGTTAAACATCTTATACTATTCAGCTATTCAGTGTGTTTGTGTGTTTGTGTGTACCAGAAAAGCGGGTATACTGATGGTCTTTGGTTATCTAAAACTAAAAAATGTACCAAAAGGCAAGGGAATTTCAGTTAGTTTGATTAAGAATGGCAGTTCGTAATGGATCGGATTATTTTCAGAATGGAATTTAGTGAATGTGGAAGGTGTGGATATCAAGAAAGTCGACACATTCACCTGACACTTCAGCATCTTTTGTTAAATCCTCAATAAGGCATTAGTTTATTAGCTACTCCTTTTTCCACTACACTGCATTCGAAAAGAAATTCATTTTATAAACAAATCGATTATATAAACTTAAAGTGAAAAAACAGAGAGCCAACCAAATCATTGAAGTAAAAAAGTGAAATATGCGAGAGATATATGGGCAAATCATAAAAGTGACTTTTCGAACGGTCCTTGAGTAAAACTCTTAATGAGTTATCGCCGGTTAATCAAAAGGATTCGGAAAAAACAATTAAAAATCTTAAAGCTATTTAAATACTTTCCTCTACAGTAACCCAAATCATTGAAGTAAAAAAGTGAAATATGCGAGAGATATATGGGCAAACCATAAAAGTGACTTTTCGAACGGACTTTGAGCAAAACTCTTAATGAATTATCGCCGGTTAATCAAAAGGATTCAGAAAAAACAATTAAAAATCTTAAAGCTATTTAAATACTTTCCTCTACAGTAACTAAGAGTGTCTTCTTAAATGGATGTAGTCAGTTTACCAACATTCGCACCCCGTCACGTTATCTTTGTAAAACTCTGGTGTAACCAGGAAGAAAATTCGAAGAAAGCTACAGACATATCCTTTAATATATCATTGTCAAAAGAGCAAAGGGCGAAAACGACGGCGATTTAGAAATGAAGCGTCTCGCCGAATACGTTTTGCTGTAGTAAATAAAACAAGTAGGAAATTTATATTGGGTTGTGAACGAATTTTTTGTACCCATCGCCGTCATCCTAAATAAGACAAAACAAGTAACGGAGCTATATTTTCAAGCTCCCTAAGGTGGAGTGGCTTGGCTGATTTTTTCTATTTTTCTAATAAAGGCGTGTGGGCATTATAGGCGTGCCCTTCAAAAGTTTATGTCACTGCCGAATTGTTTTGCAAACTTATAG